>LPNX010965495.1:24900-184124 GCA_001517045.1 Pseudotsuga menziesii | reverse complement strand
TTGTCTCATGTGATGTGCTTATGTTATTGCTGTGCTTGTTATTCTCTCAGTGAAAAGATCCTAACATAATGCTAGCTTAAATGTTGAAAAACTAACATCCTCTTCACCGGTCAGAGGGTCGAGGACGTTACAGTAATGAAACAAAAGTTTTCATTGTGAATGAGATTTTATATGGTTTTTTTCATATTAAAAATTATTTTTATATTATTTATTTCATTTTCTTTAAATCCCATTTATTATCATTTCAGCATCTCATAAGTTCTCACAAAACTGTGACCCCCCATATGTATCTTCATTTATTTTTGTTAATTCCAATTTTGTTGAATAGTTTTCTTAGAGACACTTTTAAGATTGTTGTACATTTTTTAAAATATTATTTGATGACATATTTTAATTATTATTACATTATTAATATAAATAATAATTTTTATGTATACATAAAAGCACGACCTAAAAAACTATCATTTTAAAACTTCAAAACCAATATCTTTTTATATGAATGCAAAAATAATATACAAGTGATTCTTAAAAAAAAATAAAAATTTTAACATACATTTTTAAATTTTTATAATGAATTTTTGAATAAATTTATAATAACATAATATATTTATCTTTCCACAAAGTGAGACACATTACCATTCTTTACCCTTGTTTATATTCAAAGCAATATTTTTTGGCATATTTAATTCAGGATAGCTGTCTTGAGCTTCAACACTAACCGTGTGCTTTGTATACCACAACATCATATGTTTTGTAACAAAAGGTTATCATGGATGCAAATTTTGTGGACCTTCTATGAAGGATAGGACGTGGTCCAAATACCTACGAAAGCTAGTGTATGACTGCTCCAGAGTATTCCTCCGAGAAAACTACCCTTATAGAAGAGAAACATTTTCTTTCAATGGTAAACTAGAGAGAACCCAAATGCCTGAAATAATGGCACCAACTGACTGGATTAGGGAATATGATAGAGAGAAGGAGAAGGAAATTGTAGAGATGTTCGATTCAAATGGGGAACCTATGTTTGATGATCCTAAATTATTCAACACCTATGTTGATAAAATAACCAAAGGGATGAAAAGGAAATCAATATTTTATGAGCTCCCATATTGAGAGAATATTAATATTTTCCACTTAGTAGATACCATGCACATATATAAAAATGTTTCATGTTCTGTGTATTCACATATCATCCAAAAAAAATGACAAGTTGTCTTCCATGAGAGATCTTATTTCTTAAAATACTATAAATAAGCATTGGACAAGACAAAAAATAGAGGAGAGGAAGGCCCCTCTTTTTCATTTTAAAAAGGCGATGTCCCATGAATTTTGAATAAATAAGATCTTAATTTGGAAAAGAAAGTTATAGTGGCTGTGAAGGAACCTTCTATATATGGGTTTAATCTATGGTGCTACTTCACTGCAGACAAAAAGTTGTCGAGTTTGAAATCACATGACAATGTCAACCTTCTAAGGGTACGTACAATGTCATAAATATGTTTTTATTTTTTATTATATATTTTACCACAAAAGTTAAAATGCAATAAACTATTTATGTCTACTTTGCAATGTCATTACCTATTGTTCGCATGTGGATATGTGAACCACTACTTTCCCGATGACTTGGGGCGTGCCATATCTAGATTATCTGCATTTGTATGGAGGATCACATCAAAGGAGATTTACGTTGCTATCATTCCTCGGTGGCGTCAACAGATAGTTGAATTTGTTTGTATGTTTGAGAAGGAACTTCCTACGAGTTTCATGGAATTGCAGGTTCATCTTCTAATTCACCTAGTCAATGAAGTTGAATTAGTCGGGGTGGTCTCATGTCATTGGATTGTGTTCTTGGAGACGTACATGAAAAACTTGAAGGGATTTGTTCAGAAAAGATAAAAACCCGAGGGGTCTATGGAAGAGGGGTACATAGTATATGAGTCATTCTATTATTCCAATGATTACATCAAGCAACTCGACCACACACTAGGCATAGTGATTTGGGATGATGAACGTGATGAGGACAAATGGGCATTGGGAAGGGGAGGTATTGGAAACAAATGAAAAAAAAGGCACATGATAAAGAGTAAGTCACTTATATTTTGACATTCACATGTCCACAAAGTGACTATTCACAACAAAAATCAAAATCTATATTTGATCCCATATGTATTGAATGTGGTTTTGATTCCATGAATACAACAATGAATTCAGAAATTGATGCAATCAATAAATTCATTCTTTAATATATGGAGACAACACAATTGTGGGTCACCTTATATGAAGAGAGGAGTAGGAAATGGGGAATTAACATAAAATAATTTATACAGTTTCATGGTAGAAGCATGCCTTTTCCATATCATTTAAACTAAAATACTCCAATGAACTGTCCCAACACTTGAAGTGCAAACCAAGTCAGAGAGAAATATGGTGCATCTAGTCGTTACCCTCCTGAAGAGGATGATAGGGTAAAAATTGGGATTAGGTGAAACAACTTGCTAATAATCTATTTTTGTCATATCTAACTTCATAATCCAAATTTGAACCATAACATCTATGTTTATCAAATTAATGGTTGGGTTATTAGACATGACACCATCATTTGTTAACCTTTTTTATAGGTTCATTCGTTCCCATCTATGTGGGATTATGGAAATAATTTTCGCACTAAGGATGCTGATGGTGGATGTATTACAAAAGTCTATGGAGTGGAAGTCGAATTCGACCAATCTAGTCATTTTAGCCACCATGATTGAAACATGATAGGAGGGATGATGGGTTATGTCAAAAAGATACAGGAGATCATTTAAGCAGACTTCTCATCTTTCCAATGTGTTATTTTTAGGTGCAAGTGGTGGGACACATTTGACAGGAATAATGTAAAGGGATATTGTGATAGTGGGTTGATATGTATTAACTCTAGAAACATATTAGATAAAAGTAAGGAGCCTTATGTTTTCCCAAAAAAACTACAACCAAGTGTTCTTTCACCTGGATGTGTTTGATAGAGATTGATGGTTCATATTAAGACATGAACCTAGATCTAAAAACATGATTATGAGAACAATAGTACTATCATGCCAGCCAAGGAAGATAATAATGGTGATGGCAATGGGAAGGTATATCTACATGTTTTATTTGATCATTCACAGACTGAGATGTTTTTGTTATTGTTATTAGGAAGGGTCTAGTTATATTGTTTATTTTTCATGTTATGATGGTGGAAATGAAAAGTTGGTTACTAGATGTAGTGTTTAAACAATTTGTGTTGGTTAAGTAAATAAGTGTATAAACAACTTGAGTTGATGGTGACGGAGAGTGATATGTACATGTTTTATTTCATCATTTACATATTGATATATCATTTTTTTTATTGTTATCTTTGATTGTCTAATTATATTGTTTATTTTTCATATTATGACAGTGGAAATGGAAAGCTGTAGATTATTGGATGCTGTTTTTAAACAATTTGAATTGGTTAACAACCAGTATGATGTAATATTTAAATATGTTTCATATCTATCAAGTAATTTTTTATTGTATGGAATCATTGTATGTCATTCTCCATAGTTAGAGATGATGTTTCTTTCTTTCCATTTAGTTCATTGTAGTGTGGGTTATCATTTAATTGATTGTGTTTATACAACTAGATTAGAATCAACAAATTAGTGTGTAAATTATCATTGATGTCAATCATATTTTTTTTTTGTTACAATTTCAACTACTCTCACATGAATAACAGGGTCGATTTAATGAATATATTATACTTAGAAATTTATGTTTTATTTTTTAGATACTTAGACACGTATTTATCATTAGGGTAGAATAAAAATTATGGAAAGAACATGAAATATGTCTATCCTTTAAAATTATGATATAATAATTAAGAATAACAAACCATATATATATTAAATCCTACATTTGGAATATGCATATTCATATCCAAAACATAAAGTCAAAATAAATCATCATAAGGTGCACCATAACAATTAGAAATTGATGACAATGTATGAAATCCCTTTGATCTATCTTCTCCAATCGCATTTAATGGAAAAGTACATAACTGTCAATATTGAAAATAATTGAAAAACTTTGAACACTAGCTTTGAGTATCCACAAACAAATCATGCTAATTATGTATTAATCATAAAAAAAAATTCTTTTTTTTCATTCAAGTTATACAACGAAGGATCATTGAACTATTCAACTAACATTTCGCACCACAATATTAAATGGTTCCCATATACAATACAATGCAAAATTAATATATTAATTGATTCTATCACACTAATTGAAGCTTCATCCAAATATTCATAATCAATTTACTATTGACATTAAACTATCATACATGTTAACCATTTTAATATCCAACACCATCAATTATTTTCAATCATTTGTAATTGATCTCATCAATATCATTAATATCATCAAATCAACTTCATATCCCAAGATCATCATCTACATCTCATTAGTATCACCATAATCATCGATACCAAAAAGATGTTTAATACCGTCAAGTCAATATCATCATAACATTATTCATATCAAGATATCATTATCATGTTGTGCATATCATCAATATCATCAACTCAACATAATATCAGTATCAATAAAATTGTTGTCAAATCCTCAAGATCATCAAGTCAACATCAATATCATTAACATATTTACAAAATTTACATTTTTTGAGTTAAAACATGTCAGGACTCAAAATCAAATCATTACACAAGGATATGTGAAGATACAAATTTCCTTTCAATTGTGTAATGTTCCCTCCTTAGTAGCTACCCAGTTATCTTGACGCACTGAATCCCTATGGATTAAGGCAGAAAATTGAATAAATTCGTAGGGGTGAAGTTTTGCCCTAGGTACTGTTTAGTTAATTAAGCTAAACCTTGGTGAAGAATGATCATATAGTTTGATATTTAATTATTAATTAATTTTTTGATGAGTTGGAAATGCATAGGTGTCCCAAGAGGGCACATAAGGGATTAGGTGTGCCTCTTGAGTTGTCATACACAAGGAATCTGGAAAACATCAGGAAAGTATGGAAATGTAGGAAGGTGGTAGGAAAAATCAGGAAAACAATAAAGCAATAGGAAAGTCATGGAAATGAAGTGTCCAAAAGCATGTAAAATAATACCAAATCATAAAGGAAAGAAATAAAGGAAACAAATCACACAAAGATGAAAGTGTCAAATTCAGTTAAGGAGGGCACATGGATGAGCTATTAGTCCACATGCCATGAATATTATCCAAGACATGACTTTTCCAAGAAGCTACCAAAGTATATAAAAAAAGAGATAGAGTGCACCATTCACATTTTTTGGTATTTTTTGTTCTTTTAATTGAGAATATTTGAAGCTTTCCAAAGACTTCGGGGATGTGCCCCTTGTCTCCATCTAGGAGATGCACCCCTACTGTTCATTGTGATAGTTGGTTATTCAGATAGAGATTGAGGAGGATGGAATTAAACCATTCACATTGAGATTATTGCAGTTATCCATTGAATTTTAGGTCCATTCAAAGTCATGAAGAAGTATTGCGGTTCCAGTAGTTCAAATTTCTGTGTGATTAGTCATAATCCTGAAGTGAGTTATTGTTGTATTGAATATCGAGGGTAATATTTAAGTATGATGAGTATTATATCAATTCAGTCCTAATATGTACTCCATGATACACTAAATAACAATATTCATATCCATGCTTTCATGTTTCATAATTTTGCATCTTCTTATGCAATTCTACTTATGAACGTTCGTTGATGCTTAAATTGTGACTAGTTTCTAGTTTCTATGTGATAAATTGACTTCTGCTTCTCAATTTTTTTTTGTAGGTTATTTCCAGTATATAGGACCTATTGAATATCATTCCAAGTCTTATTATTGATATTCATTATGTTTTTATGTTGTTTGGATCCTTTTGAAACTAGACTAGTTCAGATTCCCTCGTTTGCATTTTTCCTTCCTAGATCCAAATATTTGTCAAACTAAGTCCAACCTTCTTCATCATAGTTTTATAGTAATACGGGGTGTATATAAGATAATCCACTTCTCATCTACACCATAATTCTTTGGCTTGCACATAAATTTTGGGTCCATTTCCTTGAAGCCTTTGGTTTTACCAAAGGAGTATACCCAAGTGTGATGTAGCCCAATAAATGTGCAACAGTCAAAGTTGGGAGTCTATTTAGGATTATGTATATTTCAAAAATTATTTTTTTGACCTTAGTACCAAGTTTGGGTATATTTGGAAAATTTTTGTGTTTGTAGCAAGTATGAACAAACTAGTCAGTGTATTTCTGAAATTTTCTGCCTAGTGTGCCTTTGATCCTAAAAATGTACATTACAATGGTATAAGAGCATGGTACTATGTAAATTATTGTGGTAATCATTGATGATTCCAAAGGATAATCCATATCCTCTGAATAAATACTCTAAATACCCATTGTAAGTAGTAGAAGAAGAGGAAGTTGACTACACTGAAGGTAGAATCCAAGGAGAAAAAGAGATGTCCAATATGGATGAAAAAAAGGAATTCAAAATATTTGTCTAAAGCATGTTCAAGGGCATGCATGAACTATCTCATAATTTAATCCATTCAGGGAATGAGACTAGAGAATTCATGGCCAAGAAGTTGGGGAACAAATATGGAGAAGGGAGCAATAATGGCTCTTAGCATGAAAGCAAGAAGGTCCATGGTGAGAATATTTTTTCAAAGACAAGGCCTCACAATTGGACTTATGAATTCAAGAGTGAGATCAACAATCAACATCAACCTACCATGCCTAAATTCAATGAAGAACACACAGAGGAACTAGATATACATAATGAATCACTTACTACATGGGATGTTCGATATGTAGAGTACCAGACTTTGAGTGAATATTGTAGGAGAGCATTTCCTTTAAAGGACTTTTGTGAATCCCGATACAAAATCAGTCCAAGAAAGAGAAATAGGATGCCTGCTCAAAATTTTGAGTTGAGGAATGAAATTGGTAAGATCTATTTTCCATACTTTGATGGCTCACTGAAATTCACTTCTAGTTAATGGATTGATAAATTAGATACATATTTTCAATTGAACCCCATTGCCGAGAGGGATACCATGCATCTTCATGGTGGGGAAAGTGACTGGTGGTTCCATGGCATGAGGACTATGGGTCATGACTAAGTGACAACATATTAGGATTTTATCAGGATACTAGAAGATAGATTCACCAGTACAAAATAAGAGATAAGTGACTAGGTGACTAAAAAATTTAGTCGCCACAATTTTTTCAAGGGATAAATGAACAAAATTGAGCAATTTTAAGTGAGCCAACTAAAAAATGACTAATTTAGTCATGGGATAAAATTTACGACTAGATAACAAGTGACTAAAATAAAAATGACTAATGTAAACGACTAATTTAGTCACAAAAATACAAATATGACCAACTAACAACGACTAAGAATATGATTTAGTCGTTTATGTTAGTAATTTTTAGTTGTGTCACCCAACAATGGAAAATTACAATTTTGACAATGAATTTGTACGAGGAAAAAAATGAAGAGGGTCCTTTGCGAGATCCATAGTTCAAATCATTGAGAGAAGAGGAGGATAATTCAAGCAACATTGATGAATCAAGGGATTTGGGCATTGGAAAATAATGAAATTGTGATGTGGAAGCTGAGGAAAATGTGGAATTGAAGCATGAGTGTTTAGATAATGAGGGTTTTAGGAATGAGGGTTGGGTGGATGAGGAATTTCAGGATGAATATTTTGTGTGCAAGGGTTGTTGGTAGCATTAGGAAACTTCACTTTGACATCCCACTACTCTGTGGTCAATTGTGATGGATTTTTCTATGTTGGGGATTATTATTTTGGGACAACAATGGCAGCATGAATGCTAGAATGACAAGCAACTAAGGCTACAACGTTGTTCCAAGTGTTAGCACTCTGTTTGCAACAGTCAATTTATGGGCCTGATAGAGCTCGAAGAGGGTCCTATTCATTTGGAAATTATGTGAGCTCCCTTCAGATTATCAGAGGAACATTTTCCATGTTTTGAGACCGTCAGATAATGAAGAGAGTTCAATATACTATGGTAGATTCCTCCAGAGGTGAAGACTTGCAGTCGCGACAATGATAGGGAAAGGCGTCATAGACCAATGATCTAGAAGCACAAGGAAGAAGAGCAACGATAGAGCATGTTTTTGGCAAAAAGACGCGAGAGAATGGTCAAAGTTTGGCATTTGCAGAGTCTGATAAAACTAACAAACAATGAAGGGCCAAGATCAAGGTGAATCCCGATCGATGGCCCGAAAGGGTTTCGCTGAGAAAACATACTCGACAGAAGGAACTTTCCTAAATCATGAAATAGGTTAAAGGGCATAAATATCTGATGGAAGAGATGAGAGCACGAGAAGATCTACGGTCCCAGTTTATTTCGCAAGCTAGACTTGTGCGGATGAAGTCACGATTCCAAATCGTGAAAAGTGGTACCGGCTACAGATATCAATGGTCACGACAAAGAAGGGGATAGATCTACGGTCGAGGTTCTTTTCGTGATCAAAACTAGCGTGTACAACATCAGGGTGCCAATTCATGAAGAAGTGGTAGGATCCACTTAGATTGACGCTTGCATGGGAAGGTCAATCCAAATCAATGGGTAAGAGCACACCATGATCTAAAAGATGCTTGTTGGATACATAAAATAGGAATTGGTGATAGAAGTAATGAAACGCGGATGACGGATGTTTAAGACCCCCAAATCGGAGGGCCAAAAAGGCCTCAAGGCTATAGGTTTCACATCCAACACAGAGCTGATAGTAGAGGGGATGTTCATATGCATAATCTGCCTCCCGGCTGGTTAACTGATTCTTCGATGCCATTTGTGATCGTCCTAAGGTAAATATTATGACCAATGACACTGACTTCCCCAACTCCACATGTTAGGCATGTGGCTCACATAGAAAAAATAGCAGGGAAGCAAGAGGTTCAGGTTGTTGAGGCGACAAACTCAGCATCTACACAAAGCAAAGAGACACTGAGAACTGAATCCGTTCGATGCCACCATCACAATGAGTGAAAAGGCAAGGAAGGTCAAATCCACACCCTTTAAACTAGCTAGACAGCCACGTGGGAAAGCACCTAAAATCCTACCCATATCAGATAATATAATTAAACATTAGAGGAGAAGATCCCCACCCTGGCATCACACATGCTATTGTCACATTGATCAATATTCAATAGTAGCCATCTCCAGGCTGTTTTGGCTTGCCCTATATAGCGCCATCTTCTGAAGTTGTTGAGGTATGGAAGTGTATAGATGGTGAGAGGTAAAGGTTGAAATACAAGAAATGTTGAGTTCCTTCGCAGATAGCCATGGCTGTGTGGTTTGAGAAGTTAGTTCGACAAGGGGTATTGATGGTTGGTGAACATAAAATTTCACTTCTTCACCATCCTGGCTATCTACGCCAGGAAAGCACCAACCACCGGGGCATAGATGTTAAACACCTAGGGAGGTTCAATTGTTTCCACATAACCATACCTTCAAATGCGCTATGCATGAGTTTTTACATCCCAAGGACACTTCTCCGACACCTCCAATTACGGTCATGACCTCAAGAGTCCCAACACACAATGGTGGCTGAGATATTGGAGCAAATGCTCGGTCTAGGACAGGAGAGCTCTGAACCCTTCACCACCTCCCCTATAATCTCCACTTAAAAACTTTATCGTGGGAGGGGAGGAGGTCAAACATGCACCCAGCTACGTAGCCTACAAGAAAAACCTCCTCATAGGAGGGAGAGAGTGGTACAAGGATGATAAGATTTGTAAGACCTCTATCATCATCTAATGCATGGCCGCCCTTTCTTCAGTTCCTCCCTATAACAGTGTTACCAGATGAAGGAGGGTCTGGGAAAAAGGCTGAGCACCGGAGTGGGGATTTTCTTGTCATCCTTTGAGCACCATGGTCTAAAGGAGGTGGGATGGTCAAAGGAGGAAGAAAATCATGTCAAAGAGCAGTCCGAGTCAGCAACAGATCACCAGCAAGCGATGTAAAGATCATTTTTTATGTAAAAATACTTGAATGAAGAAAACTCTGCGCTGTCATTGTGAATTACCATGTATGGAAGCCCCATAATGTTTGTTTGTATTTTTAAATCATGGCGATAGTTCCACTCTCTAGATTATTTACATTTGATTGTGACTGGAAACAATTTTTAGATTTGTTTTGGGGAGTAATCTCAGCACTGAAATAATATAAATACACTCCCGATAGAGGGAGATAGAGGTTGGTTGGTTGGGAAACTTTCAAGGGCTAAGGCTCTCCATTGTAATTAGTCTCTGGTTTTTGTGTTACGAATAAATTTGCAGAGGAAGGATTGTCTTTCAAGGCAGAGATTCCAGTGTCATTGCTTCTTTCAATAAGTAATTTCTTTACGTGAAATGTTCATCCTGTTTTCATTCCAGTTTGTTAATTTCTTTCATGTCTGAAATGAGTGTATAACAGTTTGGAATTCATACATGCTATGCTATGGCTGTTGTTTCATACATTCATTTAAGTTTTCTTCTAAAGTTATGTAGAATTCATCTTGTTGGTGCTCTACATGATGGACTATTCCTTCTCATCTACTAATCACCCGCTAAAAATCTCCTGATTGCAAGATCGATAGTTATCTTGTCTCTGTTTGTAGATTTACGTCATTCTTTACCTCTTACAATATGTTCCCTACCTAGACCTTTGACTCCATTTCCCAATGGTCCCTTACTTTGATAGTCCCACCTACATCTTACATTAACGCACCCCTCCCATTCAGGAGTCTGGCCTCCTGACTGTTCTTGACCAAATATCCTACGTGAAGTAAACCGGAAAACAAGTGATAGATCCCTCTCTGACTGCGCAGGGCCAGAGGCGCAATCTAAAGAGGTTCTGCTGTTTCCCGGGAGAGAGCCCTTTTCCGCCTAACCTATGGGCACGATCTCGGCGCTAACACCAAGGATGAGGTATATTGAATTTCTCAAGTTTATTGATCTATATGCTTGGTTTCTAATGTGGTTTGAGGACTACATGCTCTATAAGACCGCTTCTATTCGATTCAAAATGGAAAACTGAAATTAATGAGTATTTACAAAAATATTTTGGTTTGTGTTTGAAAATTGAGTCTTGTAATTTCTTAGTTCTTTTAGTTTTTTTATCGAAAATGTGCATTGGAAAGAAAATTATGGTTGCAAATAGTTTTTTTTTGTTATTTAGTATGTGTTCTTGCTCCTATAATTTTTTTTTTAATATTATACACATGGTTGTTTTTCAATTCTAAATTTTGTAAAATAGCATGAGATTTGTATTAAGAAAAACGAATTTTCACATAGTAAGTACACCGAGGTGATCATACATCTCAGGTGGAAGGGATATGTTGCATATGTATTCAAACATATGATTTTTTTATTCCTATATGCAAATTTATAGATTCAAGGTTAATATTGACCTATGTTATTTGATAGTCCAAGTCATTTAGGGTGATCCTTTAACTCTATGTACACTTGTAATAGTGCATTGAGTATAGATGGTGCAACGAGTGCATATAATATTGAGTCTGGATACTAACCCATATCGATATTAATTTGGGTATGATCGATCCAAGCTTGATAATGCATATGTTCCTCACAAAATTTGCAGACATGTATTTAAGTGGCCACTGGAAATCCAATGATGCTTGAAAGACCAAGCAATAACTTTTAGTGTTTTGTGGGTCAAGTGGGAGAAAATACAAAGGATCCTTCAATCACCTCCATATTCTTTTTTCTCCTCTCTATATTATACTCAGGGTATGTTGAATCATCCACAGTCGAAAATCCAAATGCAAAATAGTTCAAGAAAAAAGTAATATCTTTTGATTTTACCAAGAACCAAAAACCAAAATATTTTAAACTAAAGTTAAAGCATACTAAAACTTGAATGAGAATTTCATAACAAAAAATAAACTCATACTCTTACTGCATATATATGAGACAATAAAAGGAATGATAATGAAGAATATAGAAATATAAAGGCCACTGCAAATTAATACACATAGAGTGGGAGTTAAGGTGTATATTTTGAGTTATCATAGTATATAACTCAAGAATTTAAATTCAATACCTATTTTAATGATGCCAAAAGCTGCTGGAAAATACTTCAACACTGAATTTTAATTGCTTTACAGAGAGATACATCCAAATGTAAGAACAAAATCTTGGAGTGAAAAGAAATATTATGAATGGTGCACCTGATAATCTCTCTAGTGAGAGAATAAATGAGTGACAAAGATGTTGTGATGATCCAAATATTTTTGAACCAACAGTAAAAATACTTCTGCTCAAAATTGCAATTGAAAGAGGGCAAAGCTGAAGAATGATTTTTGTATGTATCTATCCCAAGACATACAAAATGCTTCACATAACTTGATTATTGCTGTATCCAATGACCAATGAACACTCAAGATGGTCCTTGCAGTAGGAGCATGTTGTTATCCAGAATATTGTTTCGCTCTAGCTCCCATTCCTTGGTATTTTTTCCAAGCATTTGTTAATTTTAGCCACCACTCGCAGCTACTCCAAACTTGTGTCTTCCAATTTCATATAGTGAATCCCCATATAGTCAGTGTCTTATTTTCTTTAGTGACTCCTCTAAACCAACTTAGTCTCCATCCTAAGGGAGAGTGTTTGCACATAATATAGGGTGAGAGCATAGAGGTGTGTAATAAGACTAGAAATTAATTTTATCACCCCCTTTGCTAATTCCTAACATACACATAACCATGTGTTGGGTACACATAAGTCAAATGTATTTTACCCTCTTTTGCACACAACATTGAATTAAACTCATCCTATGTGAAGAGAAACGATCCCTTGAAAAAAATCCTCTCTTAACTCCTAGGTCATGATCAAATCAGAACAAGGTTGATCTCATACAAAACTAGGATCACATGTGAGTCTAACCACTGGCTGCATGCCATATTCAAGCCCACTAATTTCCTACAAACCCTCCCCAAAAGTAGGGTCAGGGTGCCAAACTAGCCATTTTTAATAATAATAATCAATTAATTTTTTTCAAATGGCATCAAATCTCACCCAATGAAAATCACCATCATGACAATCAACTCAAAATGGAAGGAACACCAAGTATGGATCCCTTGCTGGATGAACCTCCTAAATTTAGGAATATTCCCTACAAACAAGGTCGTCACAGGGATTCTACCAGTATAATATAGCACAAACATATTTTCCATGCTTAAGACATGGGGTCAATGGTCCCCACATCAATGATGAACCAAGACTAATCCAAAAAAGGGACATGGCATATTTTTTAATTAATTCAAAAAAAAAGTTAAGGAAAAAGATTCTATAATTGCATTGCAATCAGAAGGTCCTAGTGTATATTGGAATATTAGGAAAGAAGAGAAAACTAATATTGTCAAAGTTACTTGTATGAAATTCACCTTTTTTGTCAAAATATGGGGATGTTGAAGAGAAAATATGTGCATGCATGAAAATTTCTAGATATGGGAGCCCAAAAAATTTCAAAACCAAATATTCAAGACTTATATGAGAAATGAACTATGCTTGCACATCATCAACTTGGGAACACTAACCTTAGGGGAATTTAGAGATATGTAACCACTTTAGACTTCCAAATTTCTCACACATGCATTGATATGTATTTTATCTCCATATTTCCTCTTGGGTCATGATGTGTTCAAAATGGTGTCATGTAAGCACTAAAGTTACAAGTGTCCAAAATAGCTCATTTTGAATCCCATACCAGTAGTTGACTATTAAATGCATTAGTGGTTGACCGATATACATGTCATGAAGTGGATGTGTATTATAAGAGAATTTAAAGGTTAAAATACTAAGTTCAATTCAAAATGTAGAAAGGAGATTATATTATAAATATTATTATTTTACCTCTTTTTATTGTAAATACAGGTAATTCCCTCTTATCTATAACTCTGGTCATTTTATCATTACAATCAATTGGTTTATTGGTGTTGTTTTGAGATATCTTCCTCCATTATTTGGATTTTCATGTGCGATCCATCCTTGGGTTTGTAGGTGTCCCATTATTTTCTCTGCTTCAAGTCTTTATTTCTATTACTCTTACTTTTCTATTTCCATGCCATCATTAGGTTCAACAATAGTTCCATTTTGGATACAAGAACACTATAGAAATTTATCTCCATTGTTGAGAATATCAATGGTCAATCTTAGTTCCTCCTTGCCATGCAGGTCATGAAAATAATATAGAATCCCGTAGGATTATCACATAAGGATAACACCAACGATTCTAAAACATCATGAGGAATATATGTACACAAATGATGTGAAAGTTGTTCCTATCCTCCTTTCAGACAAAATGTTTTCCTCATCCAAAACAATCCAGTGGGAAACATGAACTTCTCCAAATGAAGGCATTTCCCAAGAAAACAAGCAAACAGTTGATAGTATCATTATTGTTAATCAACCACACCTATACACTATTCTTCTTGTAAATTTGTATTTACCATGTGCTTGAAAATAGTCCAACTACAATCTGCTTCTTGGTGTTAAAGTTAGTGCAGCTACAAGACCCATTCTCAAGGAGGATGGTACCCTAGTGAGTTAACTAGGGTAGATTAAGACCCTAGAAGGTACCCTAGGGCCCCTAGTAGTCTCCTAGGATTCTTGGTGTGGGACCAAGAAGGTTGATGCCATGGAAAAGTCCCTAACACAAGTTAGGGCCCCTATGTGTCTCTAGGGTTCCTGGTTTGGGACCATGCAGATTCCTATTCTTGGACCAAGCAAATCCTACAGGTTGAGTCAGATACATTCCTAGTTTATGATCAAGCATATTCTTGGTCTAGGACCAAGCAGTTCTTGTAGGTATACCCCTGGTTAGTTAACCAGGTAGATTTTGGTCAAGCTGACCAGGATGATTATGTGTGATGTCCTCCCTCCTAAATGGTTATTGCTATTTTTTTTCTCAAGAGACTGGCCACCCCTTGATGATGTCACCTAGTACCTAACCCTTAGGAGAAGTAGTGAGGACCAGAGGATCACATCATCAGTTTGGATCTTCTCCTTATATAGTGATGATACAAGTATATGTAGCAATGTACCTTGAGAGAGGGAAAAGATTAAAGTCCTTGGTCTTGTTGGTCCTATGCATAAAACCGGTTGTTTCTCCACCTTTATGGTACATCTTCGTCTTACGGGTATGAGGTTTTCCTTACCTTTTGTTGAGGCCTGGAAAATCACAGGTAACAACAGTTAGGGATTCTCCCTAGTAAATGTTCCCAACTAGCCCGTTACTGTTTGGTATGGGGAATCCGTCCGATTTATGGTTCGACTACCGTAGGTCAAGTAACAAAAATAAAAGGTTTTACCAGTTACGGGCCGGTCCACCGTGTATATTTTTAGTTTTTTAGTTTTTAGTATGATATGCAAGTGCCTATCTAAAAATGCAGATTGATAGAGAATACAAGGAGTGGTCACAATGTGATGCACAGGTTCTTACCTCTCGCCTTAACTTTCTCACATATAAATCACACACAACAAGAAAAACTAAAATTAACTATCTAACCTATCCCTAGGGAGCAAGATTATTATTCATCAATGAGTAATATGTTTTGTGTTTTGTGCATGCATTAAGAAAAATCACAAATAGTTGTTACTTATTTCAAAATACATGAACATTTATATATATATATGAACAACCAGATAGCTAATTTTTTATGAACAACATTCATTACTCATAGTGGAAATTTCATAGAATAAACTAGAGAGCATTCATACAAGAACATAGGTTCAAAGAGTTAGAATGATCTCATAGTTAATGGACACAAATCTAAAAATGAAATAGTTCACATTCAACACATCCATGGCACAACATTTGAAAAGTTCCACCAAGCTTTCTCCAACAGGAAACTTGTAATTCTTATTGCAAAAGGAAATAGTTCTTCTTACAACATGTTCTCACAAATCTCAACGGGAAAAAGTCCTTCTTTCTATCTAACTCTCCTATACTTATACTACAAGCAAAACTCTTGGGCTACCCATTGGTGACCTTTGGGCTCCCCAAACCATTTAATCTCACAATTTTGTCCTTTTGTGAGTGCTCATGATTCATACAAACGTTACATTTCAGATTTAAGATTTAAAAGCACTTTTATGAAAAGGGACCAACTTGGTAACTGATGAACTTTCCCAAGCCTGGGCCTCTACTTCTATTGATTATGCTTAGTAATCCGTTGTTCCCTTGCTAGATCCTGTAGAGCTTAGACCTAACTTTCTTCTTCTTTTCTCTGTTTCTGCTTCTTCGTTCCTCATTGACTTCTTTCCTTGCTGTCTCCCTTCCACTTTGTCTTTTAAACACATCTTACTCGTAGTAATCATTCTGTCATGAAATTAACATATTTTAGACCATTTAGGGTTTAATAAAGTAATACAAACTGTATCAATACATGCATTCTGTAAAATGAACTCTAAACAATGTTAATGCATGAAAAGAAAACATGATAATGCAAAGAAAATTATGACAGCTGGGCCAACAATCCGCTAAATCCACTGTCCAAACTAAAATCGCAAGCCCGATAAAACAGGCTCCCTATCTCAATCCAGGCTGCATCTGGACCCATTCAACATCCTCCGAAGAAAGCACCAAAATTGACACAATAACTGCCATAGAAAAATAGAGTGAAAGCACATGAGAAAGGCGGGAAAACCCTACTGACAGTCGGAAGCAATAAATACTAAGCATCGGGCAGATAATCCACTTTGGCGGGTGAAAGTACTATAGCATTGGATGATCAGTTCACTGAAGAGCTGCAACGGCGGAAGACCGTCAGACTACGGCTTCCATGATCAAATAAAACCTTGGAAAAATGAAGCATTAAAAGTTGTTGTCGATGTATCGGGGATTGGAACCATTACCCACTAAAACCACGGCAACGACGAGTGGAAGGACTAACCATAATACGTCGGCAGAATAGTTTAGTACATAGCTGCAATGGCGGGAGGCAGACCGACTAAAGGTTCTGCAGTCAACATAAATCACCAGCGATTGGCGAGGATAAGCACTAATCCGTCGGAACGTTCATTAGTTGGATTCCGCAATGGTGGCTGTGTAGATAACTAAAGTTCTGAATCAAACTTCAACTAAATTCCAATAGTGCTAAAACAAAACATCACAAGGTAAAAATTTGATCAATAGAACCAAGGAATCGACGAGAGTCAAGACTATCCATCGGGTCATTCATCATTTTAGCTTTTGCAACGGCGGCTGCGTAGAGAAATACGGCCCCAATTTACTGTTCAAATGACTTTCGAATTGATAAATAAAAACCTCTACACATCAAAACTTAAAGTTCCAAAGTTGAAAGCTTTAGCTGAACAAAGGCATTTTAAATCAACCAACTTCCGAAATGAAAGAAAATAGTTAACCTCGAATCAAACTCAAACATTCAAAATTGTAGCAGAAAAACAACCTAGTTTTGGAAACCAAAAACTCCCAGGCAAGATAAAATTTAAAAGGAGGGTCCAATTTTTTTTTAAAATTTGGGAAATAGTTGCAGCTACAACAATTGGCGACTACCTAGTGAACCCAGATCTCTTGACAATTTCTTCCTTAAGTAACAAACTGTTTGACAATAAAACCAACATGTTGAATTCTTCTAGATGTTTGGATTTCCCAAATGGAAACTGTATGTACTTTTAACCATTTATGATAGTCCAATTTAGGAAAATGGAAAGCAAGATTTCAAAGTCAAGATAACTCTTTTGAGGCCAGGAATATGAGTTTCATTTTTACCTCTGCCTTCGGGTAGCTTTCAGCTTGGACACCATAGGATTGTAACATATGGTAAACATAAATATTCATTTTGTTCCTCATTCCCATGCCATTTTGCACTTTTGTGCTTTTAAACTTTTTGTCCTTTTTGAGTCCTCCTTCATGCCTTTCTTTCTGAATTTTTATTCAGGCTCCTCTATCCATAGTGTCCTTTTATGTGAGAGATGTATTTAATTTTCAGCTCATGGACGGAGAAGAACTTTGGAAATTTTGTACTCATTTGGTTTAGTACTTTGTTTTGATACATTGCTTTCTTAGGAGTTTCTGAATCTTATTTGCCTTTTGGCTTTCAATTCTTGGCATGGGATCATTTATATATAATATATTGTTTACCTTGGTTCCTTTCCATGGGTCTTTTTCTATCACCCCCTAAGACATTTTTAAATGCAAGATGGATGGAGCCTCGAAATAGTATTCGAGATTTTTTTATCCTGATTTATTTTACAAGGATTAACTAGGAATTCAATGTGTTCACAGCCATTTAGGAGAACTGATAAACTAGAAGAAATTATTTTAGATAAAACAATAGTACAAAGTCTTATACTCAAGGACTTGAGTTAATTTATTTTACAAGGATTAACTAGGAATTCAATGTGTTCACAGCCATTTAGGAGAACTGATAAACTAGAAGAAATTATTTTAGATAAAACAATAGTACAAAGTCTTATACTCAAGGACTTGAGTTAATCTAGAATTCTGATGCTCTCCATGCAACCAAAAGTTTGCTTCTTTTATTGAAATCAATCAAAATCTAAACTAGAACAAACAGAAATAAAGTAAATCAAAATAAACAACCAAATCAATTTATTTATGTACAAAATAAAACAAAAAATCAGGAAAAATAAGGTTTGAGAACTAAACCATTAACTGGTAAGTTCTCTTCCCAGCCCTGTAAATCTTGTAGTTTGTATGTTGAGGGGCCAAGTTTTGCTGCAATATGAAAAGGGACTACCCATAACTGTTGAAATTTCGTGTGTTTCCCCTTTTCATCATGCGGGTGATCCCACTTAAGAACCAGGTCTCCCACTTCAAATTCCTTTTTTCCAGCTTTGTGTTTATCAAACCACCTTTTCACTAGTTCCCGTTGTTGCTTAAAACGTTCTTTGGCCTTGGACCTAGACTCTTCCACCTTCAGAAGATTATAGATTCTAATTTGTAGGATTTCGTTATCTGTGCCTCTAGAATCCTGAGCTATTATGGAAGATGGTAGCATAATGTTAGGAGGAAGTATAGCCTCTTTTCCATAAACAAGGGTATACGATGATACACCTAAGGAATTCTTGGGTGTGACCCCATCAGCCCAAAGAGCGTTTGGTAATGCTAAATGCCAACTTCTCTGGTTTTCTATCACAGTGTTGTTTAAGATCCTAATCATATTCTTGTTTGTATATTCTACCAAACCATTTCCTTGTGGGTAATAGTTCGCATAATAATGCAACTTAATTCCTCTTTCATGAGCAAATACAGTTAATCTAATAGAAGAAAAATAAGTAGCATTATCGAAAACCAGGGAAATTGGAACCCCAAACCTGGTCATAATATGATCTTGCAAGAAATCCATGACCGTATTTTCATTGACTTTACGTAATGGAATGGCCTCGACCCATCTAGTGAAGTAGTTAGTTTCCGTTAAAATATATTCGTGCTGCAAGGAAGAATTTGGTTTTATTTCTCCAATGATATGAATTCCCCATTGCTCAAATGGTTCTGTTATCACCACGGGCTTCAATGGTCCTGTTGCTTTGGTTTGTCTTCCCCCACACCTCTGGCAGATATCACACTTTTTGACATGGGCATGCACATCCTTGAAGAGTGTGGGCCAATAGTATCCAGCTGTAAGAATCTTATGTGCTGTCGTATCTCCAAAAAAATGACCTCCAACAGGGCCATCATGTAACTCTGTTATGAATTTCTTTGCATCTTCTTTCTCTAAGCATCTGAGAAGGACTCCATCATAATTCTTCCTGAATAAAATTCCATCAATGATTTGGTATGCGGCTGATTTAAGGCGCAACGCTCTTCGCTATTTGGAATTCCAATGTTCTGGAAACAATCCTTCCTGAAGGTAATGAACAAGGTCCTGGTACTAGGAATCTGGAGCTGTGAAAAGAGGACATACATCCATCATATGTAATTCAGCTTCATTTTCCCAATCGTTTTCTTCATTGTTTTTACCTTCAACCATTAATTTGCACAATCCTTTCCATTTAACTATGGACGTTGGTTTGAATTCGAGGTCATATTCTTGTAAAGCTGTTACCCAGTTTCCTCTTCTTTCTCCTAATTATTTTTGTACGAAGAGAGACCTTACAGCTGGGTGTGGAACTATTACCTTCGTCCGGTTCTTGAGTATGTACGGCCTAAATTGTTTTACCGCTTTGAAGACTACATAAGCTTGTTTATTCACAGTTGGGTAATTCAATTCTGTCCCCTATAGACCAGTGATCATAAATGATTTGGGGTACTCATCTCCCCCATCTTTCTTCTGAGTAAGCACCGCTGCTAATGAATCGTTAGATGCGAAAGTGTACAAAATAAAATCCTTCTCAAAGTTTGGAATTTTGAGAGAGTGTGCATGAGCAATAGATGTCTTTATTTTACTAAATTCATTCTTCTCTACATCAGTCCACTTGAATTGTACACTTTGTTTCACCATTTGCTGCAAAGGTTTAACAATTTGAGCGAAATCTGGCACAAACCTTCGCACGAAATTTATTGTCCCCATGAATAATTGCATACATTTTTTGTTATGGGGTAAGGGGATCTGTTCGATAGCTTTAATCCTTTCTAGGTCTATGGAGATCCCATTTTTAGAAACCACGTGACCCAGTAGCTTTCCTTCTATAACAACAAACACACATTTCCTTGGATTCAGTGAGATGCCGTATTTTTGAAAACGCTCGAAAATTTGTTTGAAATGGAAAGCGTGTTCTTCTCTCTTATTTGAAAATATCGTTACATCGTCGAGATATATTACAACACTACAGCCAATTAGACCACGAAAATATATATCCATAGCCCTCTGGAAATTAGCTCCAGCATTGATGAGTCTAAAGGGCATCCTTCTGTAAGCAAAAGTTCCCCATTTTGTTTTGAATGTAGTTTTAAGTCTGTCTTCTTCAGCTACTAACACTTGATTGTAGCCAGAGAATCCATCTAATAACAAAAATAACTCAGAACCTGAAACCATCTACAATATCTGTTCCATGGGTGGGACTGGATAATTGTCTTTGTCCGAAGCATGATTTAAGTTTCTGAAATCCACACATAGCCCGATTTATCCAGATTTCTTCCTTACTGGTACCAAATTTGAAACCCATTCCAAGTGTCTGACTTTGAATATAATTTTGGCATCCAATAATTTTTTCACTTCACTCTGAATTAAAGGCTCCAGTTTTGGATGCATCTTCCTCAAAGGTTGCTGATAAGGCTTGACTCCAGATCTAATAGGAATGATGTGTTGTATAATCTTGGTATCATATGTTTTAAGCTCTTCATATGTCCAGGAAAATACATATTTGTACTGTTTGAACAAACTAATGAACTTATTTCTTTCACCCGGGGAACAACACTTTCCCAAATTTACATATTTGGGTTTAACTTCAGTTCCCAAATTTATCAGCTCGAATTGCAAAGACCTGCTATGAGTCTTGACATTTGTGGGTCTTATGAATTTTTTGTTTAAATCAAACATCTGCTCTAAGGTCCTGACCCCTATAGGAATGAAGTTGTTGAATTTTAACTCAGCCTCATGTTCTTCGTCATCAATAATTTCCCCTTTGAAAGTTTCATCATTCATCAAACATTCCAAGATTTGCTGATCATCATAAAAAAATCATAGATTAGTAATCATGTCTGGAACCGAAGGCCTGAAAAGTAATTCAATAGAACACTAGTTATTTGTAGGTACAAGCCTTGTAGCTGAGGTAGCTAACAAGTCAGCTGCTGCACTCTTAAGTCTAGGAATGGATACAATATTAAATGCATAAAAATTTGTCATCAAATCCCACACTTCATTATGATAAGCTTTTAAATGAGGTGAGATTCAATGTATCTGTTTTCGAATTTTCTTTACAATTATTTCAGAATCCATATACTTTTGGATTTTCTACTTTTAATTCAATTGCTTTTCTTAGTCCCTGAACTAATGCTTCATATTCGGCTTTGTTATTGGTACATTCAAACTCTAATATACATGAAATAAAATGTTTATTTTTATTTGGATCAGTCAAGACACAGCCAGCTCCCGATCCTTCCAAAGTTTTAGATCCATAAAAAAAAAGTTCCCAAAAACTATTTACATCTATTGTACTTGAATCAACAACTACATCTGAAACTAAGTCTACTATTTTATAGTCAAATTCATCATCCTGTGAAAATTGAAGGAGATAGGGTTGTGTGTCTGGTGTACTATTGGCTTCCTCCGCTTGGTAGTTTCCCGATTCTAGCTCAATGAAGTAATTCCCCAATACAGAATTCATTGGTTCATTCTTACCTTCCAACTGAGTAACATTGTGCTTCATGTGGGGCTCTCTTAATACTTTAATTTGATTGGGGCCTCCCTTATAAGGCAACCACATATGTGACCAATCTGAGGCAAAATACCCATTTAACTTTGCCGACCAATCCCAACTCAAAACAAGTCCATAAGCTTCAGGTATGTCCACTACTACAATATCGATGAATTGACATACCTTTTCATTTGAAGATAATCGAATCAGAACATCCTCCATTTCCCCAATTACCTTCACATTTGTTCTGTCTAACTGAATAACCTGCTAGGTAGATGGTTTAGGCTGTCCATTTATCTTTTTGCAAACTGACAGCGGCATAACATTGACTGATGCCCCTGAGTCTACTAAACATTTGTGCATGTTATGGTTGAAAATTTAAAAAGTTAAGAGAAATGGTGGGGTTTTGCATTTAGGATTACCTCCCACACTTGCTTCACCAATTTCTTCTTCTTCAAGTTGATTGCCAGTGGGAATCTTTTCTTTAGGTTTTTCAAGTGCTTTTAACAATTTTTCTTTCTGCTGAGGCACATTACACATTTCAAACAGCAAGATATTTTCCTTAGCCCTCTTAATATCTTCCACAATATCATACTCCATCTTATGTTCTTTGAGTTTCTTTTTAACACCATCAGTCTTCTCCTCAATGGGCTTAACAGGCATGTTGATTTACTTTGGATCCTGACTTGTAATGGTGAATTCAAGTATTTTATTAGCTGTGGTGTTCTTCTGAATTTTCTTTACATTCTCTTGAAGTCTCTTAATCTTCAGGATTACTGATCTGTCTTTATTTAACAAACCTTGACTTCTTGTTTTCACGTTTGTTTTTTATATTTCTTCCTGTTTCAGATAACCCTCATCTTCTGTATCAAAAAGTGAGATACAATCCCATAAAACCAGAGCATCATCCTCTTGTTTTTCTGTGGATTTATTACCCTTTTCTTCCTCATTATCAGCTTCCGTTAGTTTGGAATCCAATAGCTGATCCATTACTAATGTCATCAAATTGATCCATTGAAGGCAATTTTTTTTCAGAATGGGGCTGTTGATGAAAGTTGCAAAAGTTATCCATACCTACCTATGTTAAGTTCATTGATGTAGGACTATGTGGAGGATGTTTAGATTGATTGTTGTCTTCTCTCCTTTTATAGTATGGCTTATAAGTTTTCCGAGCTTCCTTATATTTTTCCAAATCTATTATTTTGTTGGATAGCTTCTGCATCATCTTTACCACCCCCTCAAAGTCATGTGACTGCTTCTCCTTAGGCTTAGTAAATAATAAGGATTTCTTACCAATTTTTTTTTCTCCCGACTGCTCAGGATAATCTTCTATGCTCTCTCTTTCAGCTTCTACTCTCTCAACTTCTTCATAAGTTTATGATGACGTAGGTTTGAATTTCATCTTGGAAAACATGGCCAAGTCAAGCCCTAAAGCTGAAGTATAGTATTTGATCATAACCTTATCAGACGGTTTATCAGTTGTAGAAAAATTCTTAAGATAAGCAGCAAACATTTGGGTGAAACTATGCACTTTCTCTTTCCTTTCTTTCTTTAAAGCGCACAACCCTTTCATCAGAGCTGCATGAGTTTTCTGGGTTGCATATTTACTTCTGAATATCCTTTCAAATGTGTCCCAGTCCAGGATTGATTTTGTAGGCAGAGAAAAATACCATGAGGCTACTGATCCTTTCAGGGTATGTGGAAACAATATGCAAACTACATCTTCATGTTCTCCAGCCTTTAGTCCTTCTATAGCCAAGTAAAATATTTGCAAATGATGATATACTAAAAAATTTTCACTTGGGTCAAACTTGGGCAACATTTTCTCAAAAGCCTGAGGTCAGTCATGTAAAGTGGGTGCTAGGTTTAAAGGTGACCTGGCCTTCCAAGCAGGTGGTGGATTTGGTGGGTTGGGTGGCTGATTTGTGTTTACGCCTGCCATGAGTCTGGGTGGAGAATGAGGTGGTGAATGAATAGGGGTTTGAATAGGTGAACCAGAAGGTGTATCTGGGCCCACTTGATTCAAAGGCTGAACAAATTCCTGTAAGGCTGTTTCTACCAATTCTTGAAAATATCCAACCAACATTGCGTCTTCCAATATAGGACGATCTTTTTTCTTACATTCTCTTCTAGGAAAGACGGGAATAAACGGTAATCCTCCAATATTCTTCACATGTGCCCTAGTATGTCTTCTTAGATCATTAAATACTTCTTTATTAATAGAATACAGATGCTCTTTACCCTTCTCTTCAGGAATTGGATTGGGAAACAAACTGCTTTCAGAACTGTCATCGGTGGAATAATCTCGAGAAAATAAGTTTCCTTGGCCAGCCATTTACTCGCTGCCCTCCTTCTAGTGCTAAAAACTGTTGAGGCCTAGAAAATCGTAGGTAACAATAGTTAGGGATTCTCCCCAGTAAACGTTCCCAACTAGCCTGTTACTGTTTGGTATGGGGAATCCATCCGGTTTATGGTCCAACTATCATAGGTCAAGTAACAAAAATAAAATGTTTTACCGGTTATGGCCCGGTCCACCGTGTATATTTTTAGTTTTTTAGTTTTTAGTATGATATGCAAGTGCCTGTCTAAAAATGCATATTGATAGAGAATACGAGGAGTAGTCACAATGTGATGCGCAGGTTCTTACCTCTCATCTTAACTCTCTCGCATCTAAATCCGTTGGTCTTAACTGTGCAGACTCGGGTTTACTTTATTGTACCAACAAAACCCCTAGCTCACTGGCCCTTTCAGAAACAGACCGTGGAACGGCCTGAAGTCTCACCCGAAGTGATCCTAGATGGGGTGGCTGAAGAATCATGTTTCCTCAACCAGGTTTTGTAGCATCCTAGGTTCTCTTACTTTTCTTGACCAGTTGAATCTCTCTGTACAGGCTGTTTCTCTCTTCCTAGCTGACTCTGCTACGGGACTGGCTCTTATCGCATCACAAATTCTAGGATGATGCACAAAATTACTCTTCTGCTCAACTCTTAACCTATGATATCTCACACCGCAGCTCCTCCGACAGTGCGATATCGCCTTTCTACGCCGCGATATTTCCTACAGTAAGAATTAATATGCTCATTAACTCTCAAGGTCCAGAGGCTTCCTCTCTGGGTATAATAGCTCAGTAACCTTCATCAAGGTTTTAAACAACTTCGCTTAATCTTGTATAGTTTAACATGCTTAACATCAATCACACTCAACTTGCTGAACTAAATATACAGAAGTCACTTAACACTGTGACTGTTAGCTGTCATGAATCAAGCACTGATAAACTCATATACATAATACTTAACACATTCAACTCACATTTAACCTTCTATGTTACTGCAACTGAAGCATAGCATACATACATTCATTAACTGATAAGCAACGTTCATGTAACAAATAACAGATAGCAAATAAGCATAGCACAATCACATGAAACAGTCGCACAACACACGGATTTTACGTGGTTCACTTCCAGGGAGGAAGCTACGTCCACAGGAACTGTGTTTCTATTATATCTTGAGAGAGTACACAGTTCCGCTGCAACCTCTTATGCAGCTAGAGATCTTCTGGGAAACTCCACGCACACAGCTGGGAGCCCTTCTCTCTTAGATAACTTCTCTTCCTATTATGCTTTCTTCTTACAATATATCCTCTCTCTCTATCTCTCAATCCCTGCGGATTGTTACATTCATGCTCAAGGAGTCGGCTGCTGGTTACAGTAATATAACTACAGACTTAAAGACAGAACCAGAGCTCAACAACAGTTACAACCTTATCAACCAACTAGCTATCTATCTATCTCTCTGGCTAGCTATCTAACTTTTTCTAACTATCTGGCTAGCTATCTTTTTCTATTTGTCTAACTATCTAACCCTTCATAATATAGAATACATGCTTAAATAAGTGGCCCGAAGGTCTCATCGTCATACAAAACTATGGGCCTATCCCAATAGTAACCCAAAACCCTAACTATGACAGTCGGCCTATGTGTACTTTGAACTGTCGCTTACTGGTCACACTGCAGCTTTCTGCAGTCTTCCATGCTTTTCGGCACTGATCGTGGGTATGGGATCCGCTTCCTCGATTGCTCCCCTTCTGTCCTTTGTCTTTAATACCTCGCTCGTTTCTTCTCCTCCATTCATGAGGGTATCTGAGCCCTCCTGTCGTTGCCACTGCCTTAAATGTAGTGGTTGAGCTCTCTTCTCGGCCGCTTCAGGTACTATTTCCTTTGAATTTCTTGTTTCGATATAGCAGCTTTTCCTATAGCTACAGGGCCCTGCTCCAACAAAATCACACACAACAAGAAAAACCAAAACTAACTATCTAACCTATCCCTAGGGAGCAAGATTATTATTCATCAATGAGTAATGTGTTTTGCGCATGCATTAAGAAAAATCACAGATAGCTAATTGTTTATGAACAATATTCATTACTCATAGTGGAAATTTCATAGAATAAACTAGAGAGCATTCATACAAGAACATAGGTTCAAAGAGTTAGAACGATCTCAAAGTTAATGGACACAAAGCTGAAAACGAAATAGTTCACATTCAACACATCCATGGCACAACATTTGAAAAGTTCCACCAAGCTTTATCCAACAGGAAACTTGTAATTCTTATTGCAAAAGGAAATAGTTCTTCTTACAACATGTTCTCAAAAATATCAATGGGAAAAAGTCCTTCTTTCTATCTAACTCTCCTATACTTATACTACAAGAAAAAGTCTTGGGCTACCCCTCGATGACCTTTGGGCTCTCCAAACCCTTTAATCTCACAATTTTGTCTTTTTGTGAGTGCTCATGATTCAGACAAATGTTACATTTTAGATTTAAGATTTAAAAGCACTTTTATGAAAAGGGACCAACTTGGTAACTGACGAACTTGCCCAAGCCTGGGCCTCTACTTCTATTGATTATGCTCAGTAATTCGTTGGTCCCTCGCTAGATCCTGTAGAGCTTAGGCCTGACTTTCTTCTTCTTTTCTCTGTTTCTGCTTCTTCATTCCTCAATGACTTCTTTCCTTGCTACATCCTTTCTACTTTGTCTTTTAAACACATATTACTCCCAGTAATCGTTCTGTCCTAAAAATAACAGATTTTAGACCATTTAGGGTTTAATAAAGTAATACGAACTGTATCAATACATGCATTCTGTAAAATGAACTCTAAACAATGTTAATGCATAAAAGGAAACATGATAATGAAAATAAAATCCTGACAACTGGGCCAGCAATCCGCTAAATCCACTGTCCAAACTAAAATCACAAGGCCGATAAAACAGGCTCCCCATCTCAATCTAGGCCGCATTTGGACCCATTCGACATCCTCGAAAGAAAGCACCAAAAATGACACAGTAACCGCCATAGAAAAATAGAGTGAAAGCACACGAGAAAGGCGGGAAAACCCTACCGACAGTTGGAAGCAATAAATACTAAGCATCAGGCATATAATCCACTTCGATGGGAAAAAGTGCTATAGCATCAGATGATCAGTTCATTGAAGAGCCGCAGCAATGGAAGACCATCAGACTGTAGCTTCTGTGATCAAATAAAACCTCAGCGAAACAAAGCTTTAAAAGCTGCTGTCGATGTATCGGGGATCGAAACCATTACCCACTAAAACCACGGAAATGGTGAGCGGAAGGACTAACCATAATATGTCGCAGAATATTTCAGTACACAGCCGCAATGGTGGGAGGCAGATAGAATAAAGGTTACGTATTCAACATAAATAATCGATGATCGGAGAGGATAAGCACTAATCCATTGGAACGTTCATTAGTTGGCTTCCGCAACGGCGGCTGCGTAGATAACTAAAGTTTTGAATCAAACTTCAACTGACTTCCGATAGTGCTAAAACAAAACATCTCAAGGTAAAAAGTTGATCAATAAAACCAAGGAATTGGCGAGAGTCAAGACTATCCATCGGGTCATTCATCGTTTTAGCTTCCGCAACGGCAGTTGCGTAGGGAACTATGGCCCCAATTTACTGTTCAAATGACTTCCGACATTGATAAATAAAAGCCTCTACACATCAAAGCTTAAAGTTCCAAAGTCGAAAGCTTTAGTTGGACAAAGGCATTTTAAATAAACCAACTTCCGAAATGAAAGAAAACAGTTAACCTCAAATCAAACTCAAACATTCAAAATTGTAGCAGAAGAACAACCGAGTTTGGGAAACCAAAAACTCCCAGGAAACATAAAATTTAAAAGGAGGGTCCAAAATTTTTAAAAAATTTGGGAAATAGTTGCAGATGCAACACCTTCTTATTGTGACCCCTTTGGTTTACTTATGGTCCTTTATCTTCTACCTGGTCCTAACACCCTTATTGTGTGCACCTTTGGTATGATGGATTTTATTTTATTGTTTTTATTTTGTAAGACCATTTGACCATTGATGTAATGCCCCAGTTTTGACCCCGCTTACATTAAAAAGGTACATGATGTATATATTGTAATTAATCGTGGTGTGGAGCTAAAGGCAAAAGCCACACCATCAATTTGTTCGTGTATGTTTTGGCAATAGGGATCGTTGCCGATGTTATATTGTGCTATCAGGCACATTATAGTTTTGGCATCATGTAAATATGCACATCAATTAAAATAAACCTAGAAACAGCTATGGTGGTGCAACGTTAAATGAAAATGGCATGATTTCCTAAGGTTAAGGGGGGGATTGTCTAACCCGTGTGAGCCATTGGGGAAAATCCATGTGTCATCCACTTAAGCTCCTTTTGTTAGTTAGGGGTAGTTACTGCTGGGAAGTGGTGGGTGGCAGGACTATCAGTCCTTGCCACACGCCCACTCCACCAGCTGTCTCTCCACCTTCATGTGGGTAAGAGAAACACCACTACGCCACTCTCTCGTCCATTCTGCTCACTCTCACGTAGAACGTTTGGCTCTGATCTCCCTTCTCTCACTGGATTGCTGGTCGGAGTATGTGGTTTTCCCTTCCATTCATGTAGAGAGGTTGTTCCCTTTTTCCTATTTACTCTCTTGTTCAGACTGTGTAATGTCCCAGGTGTTCATCGTTGAACCGTGGTTGTTGTTTTCCCCTGATCAATGGTTGCTGTGAGTACATATGTTGTGTTGGCCGCGTTTTTCCCTCACGTAAAGATTGGGAGTCTGTTTCTTCCCCATTATGGTCTGTGTAAGTTTTTCAGCTGTTTCATTGGGGATCGTGTGCCGTGGTTTGTATGGTTGTGTTGGCTATGATCTCATTCACATTTTGTTGGCCATGTTTTCCCTTACGATTTGGGTTGCTGTTGCTGTGGAATCGTTTTGGCCACAATAGGGCAAAGAACGATTAAGGGATTTTTCTTCCCTTGTCTGAGCTATGAAGTGCTTGTTTTGCTGCATGCATGCAGTGGTTGGTCTTCGGACTGTGTGGAGTGGGATTGAAGGATGGATATGCTTGAGAAACCTGGGTTTGGAGAACCACACAAATAGAGTTAGATGGCTGGCTCTCTTCTCCACAACCCCGAAAGAGCACTGGCAAGGGAAGTCAGGGCCTGAGGGACTGTGAATTAGAGAAGGAACTGATTCCTAGTGTCGGGTGTGTGTGGGTCTCTTAGAGGTCAGGCTAGCTCTGGTGTAGGCGTCCTTAACTCTTCCATGAGGTCACCATCTTATCATTTAGCTTCTCCCAGCTCCTTGATAGCCTGATAAGCCCTACTGTGTGGGATTGGCTGATTTGTGTACCTTGGCTATGTGTAAGTCTGCTTTGACCCTTATTCCTTGAGGAATCATGCCCACCTCAGGGGTGGCAGTGTTGCTGAGATATTGATGAGCATGCTGGCCTATGGTTGGGTTGAACGTTACATCGACGTAGCTGGTTGTGGGACGAATTCTTTTTAAGATGAGTATTCTTGACTATTCCGTCTCTACATTTATATTTACTGATTAATGAATATGATGAACATGTGGTATGCTTGAATGAACGTATGTTTGCTTCCGCTATGTATATGAAGGATTTTGCATCTTAGTATGTTTTATGATTTAATATTTATATTTAAGCATTATATGCCTGTTCATGTTCATGGGGCTATTTTCCTGGAGGTTTTTGTTTTTTTGGTAGCGTCCTCCTCGTCGGTCAGAGGGTCGAGGACGTTACACTATGGTATCAAAGCTCGGGTTGTAACATGGGCCTGAATGGGTCGTGAAGATGTAGTGATAGAGCTTATGTTGCAGCATTTGGGCCTCATTAGAGGAAATTTGGGGTCTAAAATGGGCCTTATAAGAAAATGTGCCAACAACAAATTTTGTGAGTTGGAATTCAAGAACCAATAGAATTTCAATAAAATGAGTCAACCATAATGGTTGAATTGACATATTTGTCATAAAAGAAAACTACTTTTTTTGTTCGTATTTTCGACATATCTCCATGTCTTTTTACTCAAATTTCAAGCAGGAGAGCTTGTTGGATGCGGAATTTAATTCCGCATCCAACGAGTACCCACACCGCATACTTTTGATGGACCCCTCTACCCCAAAAACAAGAAATACCTAAAAAACGTGATGATGACATCATGATCACGTTTTTTCAGGTATTTCTTGTTTTTGGGGTAGAGGGGTCCATCAAAAGTATGCAGTGTGGGTACTCGTTGGATGCGGAATTAAATTCCACATCCAACAAGCTCTCCCGCTCAGAATTTGAGTAAATACATAGGGAGATATGTCGAAAATACGAACAGAAAAAGTAGTTTTTTTCATTCTTCCTCCAAAATTAATAAGTATTATTTTATTATTTTCCTTAGGAGGCCCATTTTAGACCCCAAATTTCCTCTAATGCAGGGGGCCATGAAAGATCAGTCAACAGAGGCAGGTTGCATGCTTCCTAGGAAGAACCAGGAGGAAATGGGTGAATGACAGGAAAATTCACAAAATTTTTCTAAGTGCCAGAATTGTTGGCTCATCGAAAAACATAGTGCGAAGTTATTCCGATGTAGCGGAAAAGATAGTCTGAAGGTCACTCGACGTACGGAAATCGAAAGAAAATTGCGGAAGGAATTGCATTCGTCGCCCATTGGCCCATCAGAGGACTAAGTGCGAACGTCCTCCGACACCGTGGAAGTGTTAGTCTGGAGCTCACCTGCAGCAGAGAGAAATTTTGAAATTTTTTTCAAAGTGGTGGAATCATTGGCGATCAGCAATGATTAGTCGATCGCATCGTCGATGCCTAGATGATCAAGTTGCCGACGCGGCAAAAATTTTGGTGACTACATCGAAAGAGAATGGCTGATTATGCGCCACTGTTGCGGATGGATAGAGGACTATCCTTCCGACGGATAGAGTCCTCGATCGCCGATGCCGAAGAGGAAAGTCGTTCCAACAGCTGACGCAACGAAAATTTTCTGAAAATTTTCTAAGGAATAGGATCATCGGCGATCAGAAAAGAGTAGTTGTTGACATCGTCGATAAATAGTTGTTGAAATCGTCGATGAATAGTTGTTGATATCACCGAGGATTAGTGAAGTAGATCGGTGAACGTTAGTTGAAGGAAGAGCCGATGCAAGAAGAAAATTCAAAAATTTCCCTAAGGCACAAGATCATCCACCATTAGAAAATGTTAGTGGTATTGGTCACCGATGAATATCGAAAGAAGTTAGTGGTTCGTGCGCCCACTGTTGCGGAAGTCTAGTGCACTAATATTCCGACGGGTAGAGATTCTGACTGCCGATGCTGATTGAGTTGTGCATCAGATCACCGAGCAAAAGTTATTAGTGGATCAGACCGCCGATGGAAAAAAGTTCAATGATGATGAACCGCAGTTGCGGCCGCCTAAGAGATTACCCATTTGATGACATAACGGATCCGATCGCTAACAGATAGAAGATGACAGCACCGATACGTCGCCAAAAAATAATTGATAAAGGTGCTGACACGGCGAAAGAATAAAGGAAGTTTCACTGAAAATTCTTAAGTATGGAAATCGTCAGTGGAAGTTAGTTGATTGCATCGCTGAGGATTAGATGTTTGGAGCACCGATTGGCAAAAGATAGTTGATTTCACCACCGATGTGCAGTGGGTAGTCCTCCTGACGGCCAATGGCATATTAAGGTCGGAAAAAATAGCAGTGGGATTACCACCCACAGTTGCGGCTGCCTAGTTAACTACCCACCCGATGCCGCAGAGACTAGTCGCTCCGAATGCCGACAAAGTCGTGAACCACGGAAGACGTAGAAGGTCTATCGGTTGCCATTGCGAAAACCTTGAGTACTAGCCATCCGATGCATAGAGCACCTGACCTTCGATGCAGTGGTTACTCTATTTTATTGTCGATAAAGTTTGAAGTGATAGATTACTACAGACCCAATACGGTGGAGGAAATTAGAAAAACAACCCACCGATATAGAGGAGAAAATTAGATGTTCTAGCTGCCGAAACACTGGAAGGTTAGTGAGAAAAGGACCCGATGAATAGTACTTAGCATCGTCGATGCCGTCCGGAAGCTTAGATGACTATGGACCCAAAACAGAAAAAAACATTAGCTGTTTGACCACCGATACCGTGGAAAGGGTTAGTTGTATGGCTGTCGATGAGCAGTGGAGGAAATTAGTTGTTCTGACCGCTAAAATGTCGGAATGTTAGTTAGGATGAGACCTAATTCTATTCAAGTAAAATTTGGGATTTTTCAGATATTTCAGAAGTTTTTCAGTGAAATTATTAGAGTATTTTTCAGTGGTTTCAGGACTGAAAAGGAAGAAAATCCCGGGGGGGCTGAAGTTGACATTTCAGACCAAAACACATTTGGTAAAAAGCATCATTTTTGAAGTGGTGTGGTTTTCACACCCGAGGTCGAAATGAAGCATGTGGATAGGCGTTGGAAAGCTTATCCAGTAGAGAACAAGGGAGAGTCACCATAATTTGAGGGTGGAGCAGCAAAGTGCTAGTAATTTCTTTAAAGAGGAATGTGCTGCTGTCAATATGGACAAATCTGGGAGTTGCATGCCTAGAGGTAGCAAGACCATGAAGTCAAACCAACTGTTGTGTGGAAAAGGAGTTCCATGCAAGGATGAGGGACTTGAAAAGGGAAATTTCCTTAAACCTTGTATTGCTAATTATGATTACAATTTTTATACATGAAATGTATGAGGATATGCCTTGTATGCATAGGATATTACATGTTGGTAAGAATATTGAGAATTATACATTTATAATGAGCCACTAATGATAACTATTGCATTGGTGTTGGCATTAGTGGAAAAACCAACGATAACTTGGACATGGTTGATTATGTTGTTGATGCTGATGAATGTGACCAACAACCCTATGAAGAAAGAGATAAGGCAACAAGTCCAGAATAAAAAGTTGGTGAGAAAATTCTGCAATCTCTTGCAAAGGACCAACCAAAATGGTAATGTCAAGGGTGTAAGTAGGACCCATGAAGGTAAGAGTTTAATTATGACAATTGCATGGAGTGGTAAAAGAAAGAGGTCTCATACCATGTGGGTATTTGAATTTTATACTGCATTCATAGAGAAAGGTGTCATGCCTGTATTATGTTGTTATGAGCTAGGAGCCCAAGGAAAGTAAGCACTAATGATCTTGATTATAGGCATGCATCCTATATGAAGTAGTCATGGTTAGGCCATGCATGGTATGTTTGAATACATAGTATTCCTTAATCAATGCAAGGTAGCATTGAGTGGGTATGCATTAAAATATTTTATAAATCTTGTAGTTATGCATTGAATGGATGCATATGAAAAGTATGAGTAAATGTTGTAGATATGCATACATAAGTATGGGTGCAAATGTTGCGATGCAATGCATGAATGCATAGAGATAGTGCATGGGTTATTATGAATAACTAATGGCTGAAATGATGAATTGATGACAATTATGGAACCATTTCAAGAGCTGTTATGAATGCAGGATAGTAAGTGCATGAAGAGGGTAGTCATGATTGATTGGATGCCAGAAATGATTTATGGAAGGAAAAGATGGTACAATGATACGCTTGTGGAGTAAGGAGTATCTGAACATTTCATTTTGGCATAAATGATGTGACCTTGCAAGTTTTAGTATGATAATGATTGAGTGAAGTAAATGAATTTTGGTAATATTGATGTGATTAACAGCTGGAAGTGTTTGAATTTTATAAATTCTGAAAATGCTTCAGTGATTGTTGCAGCAATGAAAAGGTTATATGCATCTAGACTTACCAAGCGTTTGGATGAATGAGGTTCAGTTTTCAGGTAGATTGTTTGGAGCATGGCAATGTGGGTAAGACCATGACAAAGGCCGAAATCTACCATGTGAAAGAGCCAAACCTCATAAGAAGAGTCTCATGGATATGAAAATAATTTGTATGCATAATGGGTTGTTAAATTTGAATTTGTGAATTTCGGATTTGAGAAATTGCTGACAACTACTAATCACTATTGGCTTGCATAAGATTGTGTCAGGAGGATGCACTGTAAGTGGGTATTAATGTTATGCTAGTAAGCATAAAATTATAATGGGCATAGTGGTGCTGCTTACAATAGACCCACAATTGAGGATCACCTCATTTCCAAGCAAATCAATTTTTGTAGTAAACAGAGTTGCAAATTCTCATTGAATTTAATTACTAATTTCATTGCTTGGTTATGGAACAATCGAATTTGGATTGTATTATCAAAAAATGATTGACTGTTTGGCTATTTGATGAATCTTCCAGGGGTACACACTGCACGAAGATCATGTGTGATGGCCTACAGGAGCCAAACTTCATGGGAAGGTTTTTCCTTATCTTGGAAATGGGTTTCGGGTGAAACTCCATTGGACATTTTGGGAATGTCTCATCTGCACTACATGTTTGGTAAGCAACATGAGTGAGATGGTATAGGTTATGTCGGTAATACATGTGTGGATACGAAATGTAAAGAGGAATTGGGATGGAAAACCGAGGGACTGCCAACTCAGAGAAGGGAGCCCCATTCCTCCTTAACGAAGGAATACTGCATCGGCAAATGGATAAGTGTTCTCTGACCCTAGCTAAGAATATGCATGTCAAATTGTTAAATTTGATATGCAGAGCATGTTTCGATTTTCTTTCCATTGTGGTAGATTGCTTGAGTATGAATAGTGCCTACATGGTTCACATCAGAAAGGGGTGCACACTTTCCCGATGTCAGATCATGGAAGGTTTTTTCAATATTGATTACAAACTAGGGAGTGGATGCACTCCTGGTGTCTCAATACTTTATAGTGGATGATGTGAAATATGATTACAGTTTTAGAGCAATAACGCTAACGAATATGCTTATATCGCTTGTGTTGTCAGGATAAACAGATGTAGTATGGTATTGTACACTAAATGGACAATGGCTTGAGCTCATCCTACCTTCTACTAAAGAGCACAGAGAAGGAGACATTCCTAAGGGACTGTCAACTCAGAGAAGGGAGTGGTCTCTTGTGTGATATGGGGTGGTAGAATTAGAGCTCACTACTGGAAATGAAACCTAGATATGGTCGTTGATTGTTGATATAAGTGCATGAGTTATTTTTGATGGCTTGATAAACCCAACTGTGTTGGCTTGGCTGATGATTGGTAGTTGATATAAGTGTATTATTGAGATAAGTACAGGTGATTTGTTGACGATCCGATAAACCCAACTGAAGGTTGGCTTGACTGTGCTTGATATATATATAAAAAGGATGTTGTGAAGCAGACTGTGTGCTAGCCTAACATCTAAGTCCATAGGCGATCCCAAGGCTTGCAAAGCAAAGAAGGATCCTGTGGACCATCGAGGAAACACACAATACATATAAGTATTGGATTATTTTGCAATTTCTTTCTTATGAATATACATGTGTATATGATTTGGTTATGATGTTTTAAGCTCTTGTTTAAGAGATAAAAAACATTGGGAATAAACTAAACATGTGAATCTATTCAATGTTTGAATATAGGTATCGCTGGGAGCGAGGACTATGAGAGCATCATAGGGGTGCATGTGGACATGTGACTATCCTGAAGAGCTCAGAATGAGCAGTAATGAAAAAGGTGCTAGTGAGACTGCGAAGGTCCTAGCAGCCAAGACAAACCATGTGGGGAGGCTCCATGGTTGAGAGGTCTGAAATAGACTGGAGACACTAAGTGTCATGACCAAGAGGGATTGGTCCAACATTCACGGTGAAGTGAAAGAGGCTGAGAGCATGAAAAGCCACAGTGGTGGTGTGGGTTCCAGGATGGAACAAAACAAAGAGGGGAAAAACTCTTGCTGCTCTTTCTTGCCCTTTTGATTATATATATATATATATATATATATATGCATTGTGAAAACAAAATATTGTTGAATGCATGTATGACTGAAAATGGAATGTGTGTATTTGCTTAAAGTAAATTGTGAATGCTGGGATAGTTAATTCCCTGCCCAAGAATGGACATGAATGAGCTCATGTGCCTGTTGGGAAGGCATGAAAAATATGAAAGTCTCCTTGATGAGACCTAGAATGTCATGCCAATTGGGAAATTAATTGACTGATATTAATGCCTATATTATGCTTGGTCTAACCGAATTTCAATGATGCATTTCACAGGTGAGAAGAGTGAAATCTAGTGGTGCACAATGACCATGGCAGTAGACCAAAAGCTACTGGACTTGGTTGTAAATCTCCTTCAAACGATTTCCAGGACCCAAGAGAATCTTGGAGAGATGCTCAAGATACAGAAAAGGCAAAATGAGATGAACCACCAGATTTTGCAAGACTCCATTGGTTTACAAAAGGAGGTAAAAAGCCTTCTAGGGGCAATCTGTAAAGGCAAGGAAAGTGGATCAATGATGGGACATTCATCCAAGCAATTCATTAAGAAACGTTCCAGGCATGAAGACTCAAAGGAAATTGAGCAAGTAAAGATGAAGTAGCCAACAAAATGTTGGAAATGCAGAGGACATCATTTACGTCGGGACTGCCCAATGAGGGAACATAAAGAGGGCAGCAACCACAAAGTTCCTCAACTTGGGGATGAGCCGAAAGTTGAGAACCAGCAGGAGAAGCTTGTGGAAGCCTAGGGGCTTGGTCCTGAAGGTTCAAGTAAATAATTGAATGTGGGATAGATCTACAAAATTTTGAAATTTTGGATGTGCAAATTGTATATGTGTTCTTATATATTGGAACACCGAGGACGGTGTTATTACAAGGGGGAGGGAATTGTAATGCCCCGGTTTTGACCTCGGTTACATTAAAAAGGTACATGATGTATATATTTTAATTAATTGTGGTGTGGAGCTAAAGGCAAAAGACCCACCATCGATTTGGTCGTGTATGTTTCGGCAATAGGGATCATTGTCGATGGCATATCGTGCTATCAAGCACATTATATTTTTGGCATCATGTAAATATGCACATCAATTAAAATAAACCTACATCCAGCTACGGAAATGCAACCTTAAATGAAAAGGGCATGATTTCTTAAGGTTAAGGGGGGGATTGACTAACCCATGGGAGCCATTGGGGAAAAGCCATGTGTCAGCCACTTAAGCTCCTTTTGTTAGTTGGGGGTAGTTACTGCTAGGAAGTGGTGGGTGGCAAGACTGTTAGTCCTTGCCACATGCCCACTCCACCAGCTGTCTCTCCACCTTCACGTGGGTAAGAGAAATACCACTACACCACTCTCTCATCCATTCTACTCACTCTCATGCAGGACGTTTGGCTCTGCTCTCCCTTCTCTCACCGGATTACTGGTCAGACTATGTGGTTTTCCCTTCCGTTCACGCAGAGAGGTTGTTCCCTTTTTCCTGTTTGCGCTCCTGTTCGGACTGTGTAATGTCCCGGGTGTTCATCGTTCAACCATGGTTGTTGTTTTCCCCTGATCGATGGTTGCTGTGAGTACATATGCTGTGTTGGCCATGTTTTTCCCTCACGTACAAACTGGGAGTCTGTTTCTTCCCCATTATGGTCTATGTAAGTTTTCCAGCGGTTTCATTGGGGATCGTGTGCTGTGGTTTGTATGGTTGTGTTGGCTGTGATCTCATTCACATTTTGTTGGCCGTGTTTTCCCTTACGATTTGGGTTGCTGTTGCTATGGAATCGTTTTGGCCACAATAGGGCTAAGAATGATTCAGGGATTTGTCTTCCCCTGTCCGAGCTGTGAAGTGCTTGTTTTGCTGCATGCATGAAGTGGTTAGTATTCAGACTGTGTGGAGTGGGATTGAAGGCTGGATATGCATTAGAGAAAATTTCAACTCAAAATGGGCCTCCTAAAATGAATTCATAAAATAATAGTTAAAATAATAAAATAATATTTATTAATTTTAGAGGAAGAAAAGAAAAAAACTATTTTTTTGTTTGTATTTTTGACACATCTCCCTGTGTTTTTACTCAAATTTCGATTGGGAGAGCTCGTTTGATGCGGAATTTAATTCTAAATCCAACGAGTACCCACTCAGCATACTTTTTATGGATCTCTCTATCGCAAAAATAAGAAATACCCGAAAAATGGAATGATGACATCATCATTCCATTTTTTCAGGTATTTCTTGTTTTTGGGCTGGTGAGGTCCGTCAAAAGTATGCCGAGTGGGTACTCGTTGGATGCATAATTAAATTACGCATCCAACGAGCTCTCTCGATCGAAATTTGAGTAAAAACACAGGGAGATATGTAAAAAATACAAACAAAAAAAAGTAGTTTTTTTTATGATACATATTCCCAAATTTATATTAAAAAAATGTTTAAGACCTATACGGTATTTCAAATTTAATGCAATTTCATTGGCTAACACATGATAACATGGAATTTGAATAAAAGTTAAAAGGCCCATTTTGATTTGAAATTTCCTCTAATGCTTGAGAAACCTGGGTTTGGGGAACCACACAGACAGAGTTAGATGGCTAGTTCTCTTCTCCACAACCCCGGAAGAGCACTGGCAAGGGAAGTCACGGCTTGAGGGACTGTGAACTAGAGAAGGGAAATATTCCTCATGTTGGGTGTGTGTGGGTGTCTTAGAGTTCAGGCTAGCTCTCGTGTAGGCGTCCTTATCTCTTCCATGAGCTCATCAGCTTAGCATTTAGCTTCTCCTAGCTCCTTGATAGCCTAATAAGCCCTACTGTGTGGGCTTGGCTGATTTGTGTACCTTGGCTATGTGTAAGCCTGCTTTGACCCTTATTCCTTGAGGAATCATGCCCAGCTCAAGGGTGGTAGTGTTGTTGAGAGATTGATGAGCACACTGGCCTATGGTTGGGTGGAAATTTGCAGCAACGTAGCTGGTTGCGGGATGAATTCTTTTTAAGATGAGTATTCTTGACTATTCCGTCTCTGCATTTATATTTACTGATTAATGGATATAATGAACATGTGGTATGCTTGAATGAACGTATGTTTGCTTCCGCTATGTATATGAAGGATTTTGCATCTTAGTATGTTTTATGTTTTAAGCTTTATATTTCAGCGTTATATGCATGTTCATGTTCATGGGGCTATTTTCCTGGAGTTTTTTGTTTGTTTGGTAGCATCCTCCTTGCCGGTCAGAGGGTCGGGGACATTACAATTGGTACCCTATCCTAAGTCAACTTAACTTTATTTTTTTATTTTTGTATGACCATTCGACCACTGTACCCTATTCTAAGTTCACTTAAATTTATCTTATGCTTTTCATTGGTAAAACTCTTAAAAGATAGGAGTAGTTGAGTGATCTTTATAGGAGGATTATCAAGATTATAAATGAAGTTTCACTTCTTCATTTTTCTGAGTCATCTTGACAAAAAGAAAAATATTAGGTCTGATTATTTGAGTACTTTGTTGCAATTCACTTGACATCTAGGGTTTATGCTTCTTGTAGTTAATGTATTGAGCTCTTGATGTTCTTGGAAGTGGGTTGTAACTCTTTTGCTACTAGATATGACCTCTTTGGATTTTGTTGGGCTCATTTGTGATCTTTTTGTTGCATCCTTGACTAGGTCATGGATGTTGTTGTTTCTCTCTAACTTGAACTGTGACTATGGGTTATCCTTCTTATTGTTGTTTGGACTTATAGCAACCATTAAAGTTGATTCATGATCTTCTCTTGATGGGTTGTGACCTTCTAGTGACTATTTGTCCTCTCTCTTGCCGCGTCATCACCTTATAGTGACTGTTTGTCCTCTCTCTTCTAGGTTGTGACTGATTTATCCTTATTGTTGGGATATGAACCTATGACAACTACTAAGGCTGGGACATAAATTCGTAAAAACATCTAAGGTTGCATTGTGACTTGTTAGTAACCTCTACGGTTGAACTGTGATACATTTCTGTTGAGTTATGTTTGATTTACAACCTGCTATGATGAGCCATGAAGTCTTCTAGGGTTGAATTGCGTATTGTGGTAATTTACCTTGCCTAGACTGTAAATAGTAATGTGACCCCAGTGTACCAAATTAGACTAAATTAAGTCTGGTTTGTAATTTCTTTTGAGTCAGATTAGAATGTGTCTTTGTTTTCATAAGAGTGGTATCGAAGCTTGGATAAAGGATTGAAGTTTCTCTTCATGTTGCTTAAGAATCTTAGGTTTGTACCCTTACTACTTTAACCTTCATATCTCTCTCTCAAGGTAAGTCATTTTCTCATGTAGGTGACTTGTCCCTTCGGAGAAAAGAGCTGAAACTAAAAGTATCATTAGAGGAAATTTCAACTCAAAATGGGCCTTTTAACTTTTATTCAAATTCCATGTCAACATGTGTTAGCCAATGAAATTTCTTTAAATTTGAAATACCGTATAGGTCTTAAACACTTTTTTAATATAAATTTGGGGATAGGTATCATAAAAAAACTACTTTTTCTGTTTATATTTTTGACATATCTCCCCGTGTTTTTACTCAAATTTCTTGTTTTTGGGGTAGCGGGGTCCGTCAAAAGTATGCCGAGTGGGTACTCGTTGGATGCGAAATTTAATTCCGCATCCAACGAGCTATCCCGATCGAAATTTGAGTAAAAACACGGGGATATATGTCAAAAATACAAACAAAAAAGTAGTTTTTTTCTTTTCTTCCTCCAAAATTAATAAATATTATTTTATTATTTTAACTATTATTTTATTAGTTCATTTTAGGAGGCCCATTTTGAGTTGAAATTTCCTCTAATGCTGAGTATAAGATTGATCCAACAACTGCAAATCATCATTATTTTTGTTCTTTGATAACTGGTTAATTAATTCTACTAGTATTTCCATTACTACTTTATTTCTTGTACATTGTCATTTTTATTTTCATCAGTTATAATATCGTCACTATTTATGTTTTGTAGATGGAAATTGGTAAATCATCTCAAGGACCAACTTTAATGAAGTGACTATTGGAGTGTTAAAGTTGAAAGCGATGAAAAATATGTTTTGAATTTATTACATCATTATTATTCTGGATCTAGTTCAATTTTATGAATTAAAGTATAAAATTTTAATTTGCTTATAACTTACCCCTAAACTTTAACACTTGGAATTGGATCTTACCAAGAGTTTTAAATTAACTTCCAACCTCCTTCTTAAGGAGGAAACACACTCTAAAAATACAACCATCCTTGTCTCAATCTCAGCATACTGATGTGCACTTTTTGACAATACATTATGCAACTCCAAATGTTCTTCCTTTTCTTCATATGCAGAGTTATTCTCTCCTCCAATTCAACCAACAAAATTTGACATTGAAAATTTTAATGTTAGAGGTGAATCATTATTTAGTTTTCTATGAGTACACATACCTCAGGGTTGGGGATGCACTCCCCACACCCCCGGGAGGGGAGGAATCCTAGAAAAAAGTTTCTCCCATATATCTAGAACTGAAATCACCCTAATGCGGGGCATTCCAATAGCCCACAAATTGTTATCCACAAAAGAAACAATCAGATGCTTCTTAAGGACATCAATGTTCAATCATTCAGTTATTATGCATTATTGCATGTCCCAGTATCAAAAGAATGTGATTGTAATTGCATCAACCTTTCCATCATTAAGAAATTTCTTATATTCACCATTGAAAGCAACTCCTACAACAACATGAATTTTTTCTCCAATGAAGAAAAAATCCCTAGTATCTTATGCTCCTTAGAGAACATTCTTAAAGTTTAGGGTTAAGTTAGGGTTTTGATATAAGCAAATTAAAATTTTATACTTTAATGCATAAAACAAAACTAAAACAGAACTAGATAAAAAACAATACTAATGTAATAAGTTCAAAACATAATTTTCATCTCTTTTAACTTTAACACTCCAATGGTCATTGTGTTAAAGTTGGTCCTTGAGATGATTTACTGATTTCCATGTACAAAATATAAACAATAACAATATTATAACTAATGAAAATAACAATAGAAATGTACAATAATTAAAATAGTAATAACAATACTAGTAAATTTAATAACCAGTTAACAAAGAACGGTAATAATGATAGTCTAGAATTGTTTGGATCATCCTTATACTTAGATACTTTTAGGTTAATATCTTGTCAATGAAAGGAAAAGTCACCAGAGGAAAAAATGACATACCTCAACAAAGAGTAGGTTAGAGTGTTGTAGGTTGAGGTTAGATACATACAGTAGTAAACATGATATCTCAGTTATTAAGTATGAAGACCCCAGTAGGATAGTAGCAGTGATATTCATACCAAAACACAACTAATCAACCTCAATGGATCATAGATCCCTATCGCATAATTAACACCATATATGACCTATGATTTAGGGCTTAACACAGCCACAAATCATCCCAAGAAGTGTTGCAAACAAGTCAATACTATAAAGGTAAGGTCAAATCAACCACGACCTAGCTAGGAGAGGTTACCACAGTCCACATTAATACTGTGGGAGGTCATCACACCCCATATGACCACTCATAGATTGGATGCTAACACCCCATATAAACATTCCCAGATTGGATGCAACGATTGGGGTTTCATTAATATGTTTTTCCAAATGGGTGCCATGGAAGAGAGAAATTTGATATCTACATTACTTCCATCCTCAAGGGTTTTGGTATTGAGTCACACCTAAAATTCATGGAAACACACTCACAAACCTGTGTTTTCACCATTTTCAAACCTTCTCATTGCAATATCCTCAAATATCTCATTGTAAAACCCACAACATGAAAAAATCCATTGTGGTCAACTCACAAGCTTCTTTGAAGAACCCACAAACTTTCCTTGTGGAATAGTGAAAACTTGCAAACTTTATGGAAGTTTAAATTTCGACAACATAGAAAAATTCCGAGACATAACATTGTAAATATTTAGAGTGCACTATTTACAACATTTGCATCTAGCTTAAAATGAGACAATGAACATTTTTTATGCTCTTGCACATACACCTATGAAGGATTCTATTAAAAATAATTTCTAGTGAATCCAATCAGGCTGTGAAGGATTAACTTTGCTTGTTTTTAAATAGATTTGGAATTTTTGAAGTAGTTATTTAACGGTTAGGAGCTCCTGTTAGCTACTACTTCTTTGGTATGATGACTTAACCTTATTATTCTTATTTTTTTATTGTTATGTGACCATATGACCTTTGGTACCCTTTTCTAAGTCAACCTAATATTATTTTATAATTTTATTGGTAACTATCATAAAACTTAGGGGTTTCCTAAGTGACCATTCTAGAAGGCTTGTCAAGATTATAAATTAAGTTTCAATCCTCCATTTTTATAATGCATATGGACATAATTGAAGTTTATATCTGATCCTTTTCTTCTTGAGAACATTTTTTTTGTTGGACATCTAGTGTTACTATTGTTTTTGAGTGGATGTTTTGGTTCTTACAGTTCATGTTTTTTTGGATACCAGGTCATGCTTGTGATGGGATGATATGTGATTGTATGTTTCCCCATTATTTGGTTGTGAATGTTGAAGAACCCTCTCTATGATGGACATAATTAGTAGGTTGTGACTATTTGTGACCTCCTTCTGTTGGGTTGTGACATCTCCTTGCTGAATCGTGACTCTTGAGATCCCTCTAGAGATAGTCATGGGTTGTGGTAACCATCCTTGACTAGGTCATGGACTGAACTGATCATTCTAATTTGAACCTTGGTTGTAGCTACCTTCTACCAACAGATTGTAATTGTGTTTTAAGTCCCTTTGGTCTGGTCGTGACTGAGGTTTCCTTCTCTCAAAAGGACATGGATGTTTTGATTACCTTTGGGCTAGTTTTTTACTGTGTTGACTCATTCTTACTGGGTTATGACTTTTTGGAAGACACTAGGTCTAAAATGTGACTATGTAAACCCTTTAAGGGCCAAGAATTATTTGTTTGAGTCTTCCTTGACTAGGATATGGATTGTATGACCTTCTATGCTGAGAAGTAACCTTGTGTACAAGTGTAACCATTATGGAATGACCAGATTTGGAGCTATTATTTATTACTTCTTTTAATATGAGATCGTGACCTCTTCTGTTTTTAGACTGTGACTGTAACTTTGTTTATATGGAACATACTTGGGTTGTGACTTGTTGGGTACTTCAGACTAAGGTTATGACTTTGGTTTTAAGTGGAACAAGACTTCTGGGATAACTAGTCGCTATTGTATATGTCTAGCCTAAACTTGTAACACTTTAACCTTCTATCTCTCAAATTATGTCTCTAACAACTTGTCCTTACAATGACAAGAGCTGACTCAATATGTCTGAGTATAAGTAAGATTCAAACCAAATCTATTTAGAATTACATTTTTTCTTTAATTACTATGTATTGCTTTAAATTGATTGTAATTTTGCTATTATTTATGTTCTGAACATTGGAAATAATAATCCATCTCAAGGACCAACTTTACCGCAGTGACCAGCGGATTGTTAAAATTGAAAGAGATGAAAATTATGTTTGATTTTATTACAACAATAATTTTATGGATCTAGCTTTGTTTTTAGATATGTTTATGCATTAAAGTATACAATATTAATTTTTCTTTATATTAACCCTACCCTAACTCAAACTTTAACATCATCTACCCTTGCTAAAGCTTAATCACTCCTGACAAAATGCTTCTATTTATTCTTTACATTTGCATTCTTCTTCTTGGTAAATTAACTCACATAGTGCCTCTTTTTGTGTACTTGAGACATGTCACACAACTAAAATACTATTTACCATGACTAGAAGAACGTGAGTCTCTATTCCAACATTCTTGGGTCATCATTTCTTTCCACCTTTTCTGAATTTCTCATTGATGGAAATAATTTGGAAAGTCTATCAACGTTTCTCAACTTTTATTCTTAAATGAAAGTGTCCCAAACCTTCCCAAAGGTTTGCATATGATCATGAGAATAGAGACCTTTTGAAATCTCCATAGGGTGCAAAGAAACCATTTATTGCAATGGGCACTAAAACCTTCTTTTTAATATTCATACCGAGCGAAAAGAATGGATCTCTTGGCTCTATATAATAAGGTATATCAGCACTATGCTTATGTGACTCTTGCATCTATTGGTGAGTTTGTTCTTCAAGATCATCTTCTAGGAAATGTTGACACTCTAGTACAAAGTAGTCACTCATGCATGTATTTTTTAGTTTGTTCTTCAAGAGAATCTTCTGGGAATTGTTGACACTCTACTATATGGTAGTCAATTCTTCATACATTTTGTTAGCCTATTTTCCCACAATATGAAGGATCAAGTGGTACTCCATGGAATCCATAACTATCATATTTTCCTTAAAAAAAAAATTCTCATATTGATCCAATCGTCAGGGATTTGTGGAAACTGTAGGTAATTGACACACATTTAATTGCATGTTGATAGATGATGTTAACTAGAAATACACAGTTAATTTCATGTTGATAGATGCAAAGTATGAAGGGATTTAGGGACCGTTTCCAACTACTAGATACAATCCTTAGAAGTTGAAAAAAAAGGGTAACCATAGTTTGCAATATTGATGAGTTTAAAGGGCTATTATGGAAAACAATGTTAGGGATACTCAAATACAGTTCTGAAACTGCCATTTTATTTTCCAACCACAAAATCATGTTAGTGCTCATTTTTACGGTAATATAGGATATAAGGTATTTGAGTAAATATGGATGACACATTGTTTGTGTCTTTTGTATAGCACACAAAATCTGGGACCTTGCCAAGAACTCCTTTGAATATTATCCCAGGTTAGAAGTTTATTATGTAGAATTATCCATATAAGATGCAATCTCTAGTTTTGTTCTCCCTTATGCTAAATGCAAACTTTGTATTGCATAAATACTTTGTATGATCATATTAATTTATTTAGAGCCCAAACTAGGTTCAAATATCGAGACTCTAATTAATTGGATTTATTTCCCAAGTGTCTATTAATTGTTGTGAGAATCCAAGAATACACAAGAGATACCAATTAAGGATCGAACTAGAAGTTCACATCAATGAGTTACTTTTCTATCTAAATGGGTGCTAATTATAATTCTAGGCACCAATTCTAGGCATATGCACTCACAAAAGCAACTCATCCTAAGTTTGGAAATGAAAACAGGCCTGAATACTCTTAACCACTAGTGAATAAAATAAAAATTCTTTTTTGAGTGCCTATGGTTCTATTATGGTAGAGATGATTTAACACTAGACATTGTCCATTTATTAACAATATGTGCATGGTGAGAACTATTGTTTCTACTAAATGACTAGGGTCGACCTAATATTTTCATAGTGTTACCATAAAAAATGTTTAACATTTATGAACTTTGAAATGCCAATATATGAAGATTGATGGGAATACTGAAGCCATGAACAGGAGCTTAGGAAACTTTTTGAGGTGACTAACTACCAATCAACCGAACCAACAAGAAAATGTCTTGGTGCTGGAAGAATTCACATACAACAATTCAGTGAACCGGTTGATGGGAATGAGTCAATTCTAGATTGTGCAAGGACGAAGTCTGCATGGAGTAACTGACTTAGTCAACATGTCTACATGAGTGAAGAGTGTTGATGGAAAGTCATTTATCGACCACATGAAGAATATGCACGACAAGGTGAGTTAACACCTGGAGAAGAGTAATATTGCATACAAGTTGAGAGTCAAGAGGAAGAAACGATTGCATTAGTTTGTAGAAGGTGACTTATTTTACACACACTTAAGGAAGGAAAGGTTCTCGAAAGGAACATATGACAATTTGAAGATGAAGAAGATTGGACCATGCAAAATCCTAAATAAGATATCATATAATGCATGTGTTAGAGTCTCCTGAATATATGGGTATATCGCCAACATTCAATGTTTTCGACCTGTACAAATTTGAAGAAGGGTCAACGAGCGATGGAAAGGAAATAGTCAATTTGCTGAAGAAGATATCAGTTCAGTCGAAGGATGAAGTTGTGGAAGTGCTCAACAAGTGTGGACTCGAGAAGAACAAGAGCCAAAATAAGAAGTAATATCTGGTTCAATGGGTGAATAAAGACTTAAAAAATGCGACGTGTATTTTAGAAGAGGAGCTCAAGAAATTATAGATTCATGAGCCAAGTTCTTTTCAACTCCGGGAGGTTGATGCAAGGGAATCCATGCCCAAGAGAAATAGTTGAATGTAGACAACAAAGCTTACCTAGAGGACAGTCGATGAGCTCCAACGTAATGGGAAAAATGGTCGATGAAGGGAGGAAAGGGTGTTGTTCAGGATTAAATACCCTTGTAACCTAGGGTCTGGGGTTACCAACTTACTTCTAACCTTGCAGACAATTAGTTTTAATAAATTACAGAAAGGAAATAGGAAGAAATACTTGACTCACCCGGTTATCGATGGTTGATCCAAGCTTGATCTTCTTCCACTCTACTTCTCTCCAAAGCTTCCAGGGATGCACCTCCTTCACCTGTAAAGAGAAAATTCTCCAAGTACAATCTTATACATGTATTTATTACTAGTTAGATAAACAATATATCTAGTGCATAATTGAATATATTCATCAACCATAATACATGAAAGAGACTCAACACAATGTTAGAAGAAGAATTCTCTTTATTAACAATCAGTGAATGAGATAAGAGTACAACCCAATGCCTAAGACAAGGACTCCTCTACAACCAAAGGACTCTGAGTTCTACTGCTCCAAGACTTCTGAAGATATACCACCAGCATAACTTTTCTCTCCAAACTTGATTGATCAATGCCCTCCCCAAGGAATCTATTTATACTTTGGGAAATAGAGTGGTTTCGGAGGTTCAGGAGGTTGAGATAGTTGGGGTGGTTAATGATTAGGGCCCAACTAATCTCCATTAATTTTGATTTATATTTTTTAATGTCAAATCAAGATGTACACGACTATTAATATAGGAAACCTGCATATGACATGTGAGTTGCTTAAAGGAAAACTGCGTATGCTAATGTACGTGGGTTTCAATGGAGATAGTCACGTACAGTACACGAGTTGTCAATGGGAATAGTCGCATACATACGTGAGTTGCAATGAAGATAGTCGTGTATTCCATTCAACACTTAGAAAAATAATATGGCAAGCTGGTTGAAGGGGTAAATGCATAGTCATGCCCATCTATTGTGTTTTTGGCAAAATTCAATCCTAAGATGTCCTTTTGTGTACCAACATAAGGAATGTCGGCACTCTGACGGAGAAGTGCCATTTGGGTTGATAACAGATGGCCCCTAATGTGTGAGGTCAGAGGGAAATGATGGCCGAAATACATTATAATATTTAACTTGGAGAACTCAGAAGTCCAATGGAGCAAAGGTAGTACCTGAAACAAATACATAATAATGTCATATACAAAGTCATATCCGAGGATGCTATGTTCAATATACTGGAACACTAGCTCCTTTACAATATTTGAGTACATCATATAGTACGGGTACAATACCACATATATTACAAAGGTGGATCAAAGCCACAATATACAATAATGATGAGTCTTCAAAGATATGGAAGCTGTGTAAGTGACCACAACATAATCTTGCGTAACTTAGTCCATAGATGTGAAACTAAGGTCTTTGTAAAAAATCCCAAAGAACCAGTACAATCCAAGCCATGTGAATAGATGTTATTGAAGTCAAACATGGATATGATTCAACAGATTGTCAACCAATAGGTGATAATTGACAACTAAAGCAAAGGAATTCACAAAAATGAAAGTGAATCCTAAGGTACGATCATCAAAACTCTAGGTCTTCGTCATCAGGAAGTGCTGATGCAGAACCATACTGTGATAAGGAAGGCAATAGATCCTCCAACGGATCATAAGAGTGACTAGGAACTGGGTAAAGGAAGGGAGACACAAGTAGTAACAAATACGACAATGATGGAATCAAGATATAGATCAGATACATGGTTAATTCCTTGAACAGTGAGAATGACACAGAGATGATCCAAGGCAGATTTTAACTTTACAGGTAGTACAACTAGACTTATCTGGCATGTAGGAGACATGATCAGATTCCCTAGGTAGAACTGATAAGAGGAGGAGTAAGAAACTCGAAGTAATAGTTGAACTGAAAGTGAACACTGATACATGAGTATCGAAAAAGAAAGAGAGTGCTATGTTCAAGGAACACATGCTGCCACTAACAGCAAACCAAAAGAAAGCTTCTTCCTTACCTTCCCTGTTAAATTTTAACGAGTCCAGGAAAGTCAACTTGAGTCTCTCTTCATTTTTTGACAAGCTTGAAGAGAAGAGGGAATAATGCTTGATAGTGTCACTGATTCGTGGATTTTATGAGCCCAAACTAGTACATGCTCACTTGGTGTTTTCATGTTTAGAGAGTCTGAAAACTCCAAAGAAGACTCCGGAGGGGGGGGGGGTGTCCTTTTTCGTCCAATTTAGTCTCCTGAGGCCGAAAAAGTATAAAACATACAACAGAAGAACTCTCTTAACTTCCGTAAAAGAAGAGGTGAACCTTTTTCGTACTTAGTCAGGGAGGTCCAAAAAAGGTTAAATTACCACCTACCCAACGCTCCTTCGAGAGTAGCATATAGCTTGAGTTTTACGAGTGTGAAGGAAAGCAAGATCACTCAGAAAGATCCATTTGAGTATGAGAAATGGGGATTACAACAATAAACTCAATGCTTTGTTCTTGGTGTTAAAGAGCATGACAAAGACATAAAGTACACTTGAAATCTTTTTCATGTTTAAGTCCAGAGCATGAAAAAGAGAAAACTGAGCTCATACTGGGTATTCTTTTTCCATAAATTTAGTCCCTCAAGTTCAAAAAAGTGATAAACCTGTACCTGAGAATACTCTTCTCAATTCTTTAGAAAAGAGACTGATCCTTTCTCGTATTATTCCACATGGTCTGAGAAAGAGATAACCTACCACCAATGTGGATGCCCATTCACGTATTCTTAACGAGCTTGAATGGACAAGTTTAGTCAACATTCAAGTCTATTTTGAGGAGTTAGACCTGAGCCTACAAAAACTTCATAAGGGTGACCAAAGAGACCAAAATGAAGCTCAATTTGGTGTGAAAAATAGCTAAGAAGGCTCCCCTGAACCTATGACAATTGATGCATGAGTATCGAAAGATAATAAATAGGTTCTAAATGAGGATACTAATGGGAGGAAAGACCTATCCATGGAAGAACAATGCTATAAACAAGGAAATAACGGTTAAGGATACCATAGTCTGTGGTCGAAGTGTTAATTCTAGGATTAAGACGGATAGGTATAAATGCAAAATGCATGTGAAATGACCAAAAAACCATCATATATGAGCAAAAAAACAACTTGAAATGACCATAAACCTGTCACATAAAAGAAAAAGATATGGAATTAGTTTAAAAATATGAACTACAGGGAAAAAACCCACTTTGAAAATAATTTTTCTATAAATAGTTCAAAATATTAATAAAAAACTCACTATTTGATTTTTATCCATAAAAAGACAAGTTCTACCTCTACCTTTGATTGCTCGGTGTGGACGATTCAGTGGACCATTCCCAAAACCGCAAGTGTCAGGTAAAACTACACTCCATGCTCTTTCATTTGATCCAAGCAATTGTCAAGTTGGAGCCCTAATTTCATGTTTTCAAGCGCCCTCAAGGCATGGACACTGTGTACGCTTGTATGGTATGTTAATAGTCGAATACACACATTCTGTACGTGGGTTTCCCAAAATACAGTCACGTACAATATGCGACTTGCCTAAAAGACAGTCGCGTACACTGCGCGAGGTAGAAAAAGAATGTATAGGGTCAAAAAATTCAAATTTTATATGAATCTAATAGTTTGCATTTGCTTGTTTATTAGATTGAAATATGGTGCTTAAGTGGAGGGAGAGGGAACATGAAGACATGGAACAAGAAGCTATTCAATATTCCCACATAGTGAATGTTTTATGTCAAAGTGGGTTATTAAAGTTTTTATGTGCCTCACCTATGCGGTCAAATGTCGCCTCTTAGAGTTTTTGATAAACTATTGGGATCATGATCTGGGCATGTTTGACCTTCAAGGTGAGTTTTTAGAGATTACATCAGAGGATGCTATTTCATTTTCGGTTTATCATGACGGGGAGCTCTGGTGAACTTGGGAGATACCGAAAGAGGCGGTGACCCTCTAAGTGTACAAAACTATATAGACATATACTGTGAGTCGGGCACTCAAAAGAGGGGTAGCTGCATCCCTATTGTTCACATTCGCAACTTTCCTTTATAGGTATTGGTGAGCACTATAGTGAAGGTTGCAAGGTCATCATGAGTTCACCTTGCAACTCATAACCAAATGAGACCTGTAGTAGACTGTATGCAGAAAGCCCTATATGACTGGTGCTCGGGAGTGATCCCAATAATGAGAAAATAGCTCTCTGACTGCAAAAGAGGCAGGAGGAAAATTTTTGGTTATTTCAGCATGTTAGTATCCTTTTTCTTTGATAGAGTTCTGGGTTTGAGTCTTGTAGTACCATTTCCAGTTCGTTCTCCCCGTCAACCTAGGCTGAGTAGATGGGGAGATATCTTCCTTTTCCAGGGAAGTGGTGGATCGGTCCAGAGTGTCTATGATGATGACTTCTACTTTTGGTGAGAGAGACAGTTTCCAGCCTTGGAGCAGTTTCCATATGCTGGATTAGATTTCCGAGGTGATACCGACCTCGTCCTCCCTCTAGAAGGAGGACGGGGAGAGTTAGGTAATTTTTATTTTCAAAATTTTTTTAAATTTTTTATGAATTTTAATTATATAGATATATACATATGTATAAGAGTTCTAAACCTTTTAAAATGACAAAATGCAGATATTGGACCAGTCCGACCTGTTGGGAATCCACGCATGTATATGCATCCTGTTTTGGGAGAAGACCAGGGTTTGATTAGGGTTCTTGAGGGGAAGCTGGCTAGGATTACCCATAAAGTACCTACCTTACAGATTGATCACATCCCTACCATCATGCAGGAGCTAGTGGTTGGTGTACCACCTATCTGGATACACCTTCTGAGGCGAGTAGCCAGAGCAATACTTGTGTATATAGATGTTGTTGAGGCTGCTGAAGCCGAGGAGGCTGAAGAAGCCCGAGCACAGGGTGATCGAGGGGACCAGGGTGGTCAAGCTTAGACTTAGGAGCATTTTATTGACTTTGCTCCATGTTTTGTATATATTTTGTATATTATATAGTTATGACTAGATATGAGGATCAGAGACTCGACCTATCTATATGGACAGATATTCACATATATATATATTTTGTCGGTTTGTTTATAAATGTTTTTAATGTGTCTGCTGTATATTTTTATGTAAAATGTGTTAAATGCCAATCCAAGATATAATTAGCATATGCATCAGTTAATGAATTTTGATTTCTTGGAATATGATTGAATGTAATGAACTCAAAATTTATTTCCAATAACCTAACTTGCATAAACTAACATAATAGAATAGGGTTCCGCACCTGATAAGCCTGACTGAGCTGGGAAACCACCAGTTGAGAGTCCAGTCGGACTTCCAACTGAGTAATACCACATGAAAAAGTATCCCATAGAATTTCAATGACAGCCCTATATTCAGCGACATTATTAGTAGCAGGACCTAAGCAAGCACCTCCTAAGGCAACTAACTGTCCTAAGGGTGAATAAATGACCCATGCAGCTGAAGCCAAATTACAAGTGTGGCGACTGACACCATCAACGATACCTATGAACCACTTGGAAGACATCTGTAACAACTAGAAGATGGTATAAAAAACACAAACCGAAGAACTATTGTACATAAAAACACATACAATAAAATACAGGAAAAAGTGCTAAGCCTAAGCATAGTACTTTTTCACTTAGAGCCCATTTCTAGGCTTAGGTAGCTTATTCCCATCGAAATCAATCAATTAATATGCGCCCTTCTTTAACACCTTTGACACGACATAAGGACCTAACCACATAGACCTAAATTTTCCTACCCCTGGGGGTTCTTTGTTTTGGTCCCAGAGAAAAACAAGCTCCCCTTCAAAGAAAATCAGAGGCTTGACCGATTTATCGTATTGGATTTTGACCCTATTTTTATGAGCTTGGTTTGTTGTCAGCGCATCTCTACGCTATTCATCTAGATGTTCTAAATGTAATAGGCATTCTTCCAGCTCAGTCGTATCAGGTAACACATAAATATCAATACTTAAGGATGGGATTTCACATTCAATCGGGGTAACAACTTCCACTCCATGAACGAGTTGGAAGGGGGAAAACCCTGTAGCAAGTTTCACATTGGTCCGATATGGCAAAAGTGCAGGATACAACATGATATGCCAGTTACAACGGGCTGCATTAATAGTACGTTTGAGGATAGTTTTCAAAGTTTTTTTAATAGCCTCGACTTGACTGTTTGCTTGAGGATAGAACAAAGATGAATGTTCTTGTCTAATTCCTAGCATAGTGGTCAATTCAGTCATCATGCTATTTTGGAAATGACTGCCATGGTTAGTGACAATCACTTTAGGTATACCAAATCGTGCAATAATTTGATTGAACACGAAAAAAGTTGTAATTTCCCCATCAGCTTTAAAGGTGGGCATTGCCTCTACCCATTTCGTAAAATAATCTACAATGACAATGATATATTTGTGCCCCCCAGCCGAGGTTGGGTTACACGTCACGTAATCAATCCCCCATTTCATGAAGGGGCCCACTGAGATGACGGGAAATAATAGAGCGGGATGCGACTGCATATTTCTGGTGTAAAGCTGACAAAGATGACAGTGCTTCATGGCTTCCACACAATCTTTAAAGACCGTGGTCTAGAAATAACCGGCATGTAATATCTTCTGGGCCGTTGCTAACCTAGATAAATGACCCCCACATGCTCCAATATGGGCATCATTTAGGACAATCTCTGCTTCCTCGTGGGTAATACATCGACGTAAAACAGAATCTACCCCCCTACGATATAAAGTATCTCCTATAATGAGGTAGTTCTTGGCATGTAGGCGTATTTTACGTCGTTATTCCCATGAGAAAGATGCAAGATACTTCAAAGTCTGGAGATAGATAAGTATATCTCCATACTAGGGGTCAGAGGTGGAAATAAAAAAGATATGCTTATCTGGGAATGAGTCTTCTTCAATCGCTACATCTTCCTCTACCAGAAATTCTGCAATGAGCTCAGCAAAAACTAAGGATTTTTTGGATTTGGCGAATTGAAAATCCAAATCAAACTCTTGGATAATGACTATCCATTTGTTTAATTTTCCTCCAACTATCCGTCGAGACAAAGCATATTAAAAAGGATTAACATTCGCCACTACCGTCATAGTCCTAAGTAAGATGTAGTGACGTAACCTCTGAACATCATAAATAGCTGCTAAGGCCAACTTCTCGACGTGGGAATACCTAAGTTCAAGTCCGGCAAAAGCACGACTGAGATAGTAGATGACATGCTCTTGGAGCTTATCATCCTCCTGGACTAGGACTACCCCTATGATCGACTCAGATGCGGCCAGATACAATATAAAATCCCTAGAGTAATCTAGCGGACGCAATAATGGTGCTGACAACAAAGATTTTTTTAATGCCTCGAATGCGAGTTGTGTAATTTCATCCCATACAAATGGGGTGTCCTGTTTTAACAGGTGCATGAAACCTTTAGTAATCTTGGCATAATTTACAATAAAATGTCGAAGAAAATTGGACTTCCCCTACAAGCTCTGAAGTTTCTTGATATAACGAGGAGGAGGCAGATTTACAATGGCCTCAACTTTCAAAGGATGCACCTGAATGCCTTTGTTAGAAACAATGAATCCGAGCGGTCTCCTTGACTCGACACAAAAAGCGCACTTGTGGGGATTCAAGCGAATATTATAGTATCTGCGTCGTTCAAAAATCAAACGCAAGTGATCTGGGTGATCAATCCTCTTACGAGAATGTGCTGGTAGATCATCAAGGTAGGGTTCGACAATGGCTTTAATATCATGAAAGGAAAAATTCAGTGCCCGCTGAAAGGTTTGCCTAGCATTTTTCAATCCAAAGGGAATTTTCTTGTACATGAAGGTACACCAAGGAAAAATGAAAGGTGTTTTATGTTGGTTTTCCAGTTTAATTTGAATTTGATTATATTCAGAGAAACTATCCATAAACAAAAAGACTTCACTTCTTGCGCAAGCATCAATAATTTGATCTATAAATGGCGTGAGATAGTTGTCCTTAGGACAGGATTTGTTTAAATCTTGAAAGTTAGTACATACGTGTATGGTCCCTTGCTTTTTTTCAACAGGAACAGGGTTGGATACCCATTATGTCAAAGCTATGGGATAAATGAAACCGGCTTTCAGCAATTTCTCAACTTCAGCCTTTACTGTCGCCACTTTACACAGGTTGATAGGTCTCAACTTTTTTCAAACAGGTTTAGCATCAGGGTATGTTCAGATTTCATGCTCGACTATAGATGGATCGATGCCTGGCATCTCCTCATATGACCAGGAAAAAATGTCACGGAATTCCTTAAATAAGGTTGTATAGATCGCAATCTCCTCAGGAGAGTAGTTTGTGCCAATATGCACATTTTCCACAACGTTAGGATTTACAGAGATGTTGATAGGGATAATAGCGGAAATAGTTTCCATGTTCCCCTCAGCAAATATTCCTTCCTTTGGTAAGGGATTAATAGGCGTATCAACATCATCTGCCAGTCTCATATGAAACTCCTGGTTCTCTACCCTGCTTAACTCTGGAAGAAAATAGGATCAATGGTGAAGATCTTCGCAAATCTTATCTCGCTCGCACATGGCTTCCAGAATGGCTTCATCCGAAGGTAAAACCATATCTAAGCAATCTCTAAAATGCAAAGAGTTTTCTACCCAAGCAGGCAGATAGGCTTCTTCCAGTTCCTCTAAGACCATGAGGGGGACTGGAATGGGATCAACAACGGTATGGGTGATAGTTTGATAAGCCACTTCTGCTGCTGATAAGGGCACTTCAGGTTCATGGTGGGAAGGGAGAACCCAAGGATTAGTCCTATCAACAACCATAGCTATGGACTTCCCCACACTAGTAGAACCTATATAATTAATCAGACTGGAAAATCAAATGTGCCCATCAATGATGCATACATTCCAGCCCCTAAGCTCTCTGAAGTAGGTTTAACCTGATAAACCAATGGTATAGTGGACTCATTAGATTTCGTGTGGCATTTTTGAGTAAAACTGAGTTGGTCAATAGTAAACAACTTCCCTTCGTGTGGAAATACTACCACCCGAAAGACGACCGATTCAATAGCAGACATGGCATAAGTCCAACTTCTTCCCAAGAGCAATTTATAATCCAAAGGTGCGTGAATCACCTCTACCTCAATAGACACTTCTTTCCCTGCTAGCTTAATTTTGAAAGCCGGTAGGATACCATGTGGACGGAATGACCTTCCATCGAAATCAATAAGTAGGGTGTTTGACGGGACAAGCTCTAGGGATCCAAGAGCTTTCCAACAAGATAGGGACATAACACATGTAAGAGCACCCTCGTCAACAACTGCTCTTCCAATGGTATTTCCACCATGGATGACATCTATCGATAAGGCTACATGATATGGTAGGTGAATTTTGACATCAGACAAATTAGATTTCACCATGAGACTTGATGAGTCCATACTGCCTAAGGCTGCTAAGAGTGCATCCCGCTAGGAGGGACTAGTCTGTAACACCTGTAAAGCTGACATTGCACAAGGAGTTTGGGCGAAGTCTTCAACTACATATTAGTTTGCTGCAGCCCTAGCATTAGGATTATGCAAGGTCTTCTTAAAGACACCTTTCAGTATCTTGGGCATAATTTTGGCAGGTTTCACAATCATGAGAGGGTTAGAAGTTTCACCTATTGACTTACCCTTCTCCGAGGTCTCTTTTTCATAGTTTTTGTTCATGGTCTGTAGTAAAGTCTGAGATTGAACCATGTTGATATAATTGGGGTCAAGAGAATTTGGGGTGCCCCCTGTTGCATTTGAAGCTGAAGCATAATTCTGTCCCTGGGGAAAAGGATCCTTCAAGATAGCCGATTGTTGGGATTTTAACAGCTTCTGAGCTTGTTCCATAAGGGGACATAGATGGGTAAGGCGATATTCATGGCACAACTTACATGGGAATTTCACCTTCTTCTTTTCTTTCTTGCCCCCATTAGCATTGTTTGCGGGTTTTTGCTTGTTTTGGTTTCCCTCCCCTTTCTTGCCTCTCTTCTTTTTCCCACCAGGCTGTTGATTTCCCTTCTAAGAGGTTTGTGTAAAAAAATTTGCATTTTTGGGTGAGGGGGCAGCCTTTGCTGCCTTCACCATAGAATGTTTGATGGACATCTGATGGAGTTGTTTGGCCAAATATTCTACAGTGGGAGAATTCACGGAACCAACCACACCATCAGCATGGGGTCCAGGAATAGGTTTCTCTGCATCTTTCGTTGGCCTTGGTGCCTCTGGGATAATCTCATATAAGATCCTAGACTAAGAATATATCAAATCTAGTTGCTGGGACCTGAGGATAGCTTCTTCCTCATTCATCACTCCTGAAGTAGATACATCCTTAGATATATAAGGCAATAGGGATTTAAGGAACCATTCTAATAAGAACTCGGGAGGAATAGTGGCTTTAATAAGGCTCTTTTGTCTTCTCCACTCTTGGATGTGATCTAGGATATGAGTGCCCTTGTTCTACCGAAAGGTAGACAACAAGTCTATTCCGAAATCATATTGGACAGGAAGCTGGAAGTGACTAAGGAATGAATTAGCTAAGTCCCAAAAAATGCTAAACGCAATAGAAGGTAACTCAATGTACCATTTTGCTGCAATAATCATCAAATTTCTTTGGAACAGCCTCAACCGAACTGAATCTTCGTTCAGTGAGTTGGAAGAGCACCATAAATGGAAAGTGGTGGCATGAGCTCCAGGATCGTCACCAACTTTGCCTTCGAATTTTGGGATATCCGAGGGTAGCTTGGTAGGGACAAGTGGCTAGGAGAGATCATGTCTCATCGGGTCATTCATCATTTTAGACAAATCTAGCAAGTTTAACGTCTCCAGGAAAGGAAGATTGGGTCTCACCGGAGCACTAAACGTACCAGTTTGGGGATTAGAAAGACTTGCCCCCATATTCCCATATGTGAAGGTGGGGTTTCCCCTAGCTATTGGTTGTGAAGTGGATGGATTTCTTTGGAAAGAATTTCATCCATAAGCCACATGATTGTTTGTGTGAGGTGCAGTATAAGAGGTTTTGGATGTCCTAGTCGAAACTAGGGTTTTAAATACAAGAGCAAGTATCCCTCCGCTAAAAAGTGAAAAGGGATAGCTCGTGAATGGAGATGAAACCAAAGTTTGAAAACCTTGAACATAAGGGTTAGTGTTTCCAAACTGCACCCCTTCATATGAGGGTGTTGGGCCTCTGTATGGAGTGGCTGGGGGAATGTGCCCCCCATTCCAAGGAAATATTTGGACAAAAGCCGAGGATCCTTTAGGACCACTCTGGGCAGTGTGTGTGAAGGAAGTAGGAACTATAGGTACACTAGGAATCCCACTGACCATACCACCAGAAGCACCTGCTAGACTTGTGGGATCCAGTGGTTGAACTACTCAGCTCGCTGGAGTTAAGGGCGTAGAAGGTATACTTGTTCTAGGGGCGCCTACTGGGGGAGGTAGCACTCCTTCAGCTTGAGCGACTGAGGTGGAAGTAAAAGAAATTTCTCCTGCAATAGACATTATCCTGCCCACAGGGACACCAATCACGGGTGGATCGAAAGGACGAACCTGAACAATCACAAGATCGTTTAAGTTAGTTAGAGGTGTAATAAAATTCCTTGCAAACTCGTCAACTTCCAAGTATTTTATCTCAACTATGTTTAAATTAAAAACGATTTTCCCTAAGTTCTGGTTCACCCGGAACTTCACTAACTCCTATTGGTTCAAAAGAACCGTCTGTGTCCAATCTCCTCCTTTGAGGGGGAGGTGGAGGTTCCAAAGTAATAAGTAAAGGAAGGTTTTGCAACTTTCATGACCTTCTAATAGATTGGTCCTCCACGATTGTAAATTTGACTCTTCAAACCCTAAGGTTGACTAAAACATAGACAAACCACAGAGCAATCACTACAAAAATTCCTAAAGTTTCAACAATCACAAGGGGTACAAGATATTCTTTCCCGAAGAAAGCTGAGAGACAGTTTCTTGGCGTCCTTGAAGAGGTTCTTAGGCACAAGCGGAGGAATCACCCACCACCCTCCTACACTTTCAACAAGGGTTAGCTTCCAAGCTCGTCCAAGGTGAACCAGAAATAGCCTTTTGGTTTACCTGTGTGTAAACCCTAGTTGTCAAGAGACCATGGGCTACCTTAACTAATTCAATAGTCTGGGTGGATAGTCGCAAGCCTGATTTGTACGCATGGGTAGGGTAGTTGAGCCCGAAAATCTGTCTAGGATAGAATCCTCAGATGCGTAAAAGCCTTAGTCTACATTTCAACAAGAAATCAGAGGGTTATCTCCTCAGTCCAATGCCTCCACGCGGCCTCGTGCTTAACTCCCGTTTGAGAGGAGATTCCTAGATACTATCGATAAAGAGAAGGATTTACCTATCAATTGGCCCACTATGTCTGAATTTAAGTACTTATGGGGAGTTTACACTTCCTATCCCACAAGTATAGCCTAAGCTAGTAGGTGTATGGCCCTATAAAACAACAATTACTAATAAGTTTCAAATTACAGCGTTCATTTTAAGGGCTATTTTTACCTAGAAGGCAAGTGGAGTGAAATACTATGATATTATTGACTCGATAAGAAACGTAAAAAAAAAAGGTGTATAAATCAATTCCAAAGAAAATTATCACTACTTAAAACAAGCTTCTCTTTTTCTTTTTGTAAATATAAACTAATGAAAATGCAACTAAGAAAGAGAAAACTAGGACTTATTTTTGTAATTTTTGAGATTTTATTTAAAAAATGAAAGTAAAACTACCATATGCAATTCGAATGCAAATGTTTCCAATGCTTTTATTTTCACTTTTCAAATTCCTCAAAGATTACTATGCACCTAAATGCAAAAATTCTTGAGTATGCTTGAATAATCTAACTATATAAAGTAAGAAAAATGAAGTAAAGCAGATTTATAAAAAACAAAGATCAACCACCTAAGGAAGACTTGGAAAACACCCAGTTGGGGAAGACACAATGAATGGAAATCACTTAAATCAATCAAAGGAAAGTTACAAACAAACACTATTCGGAAAGAGAATTGGATATACGGTATCTAGAACCCTGATCACTGATTCAGACAACCAGCACTTGGACCTATCACCCAACAGGAAAATCCACTTCAAATTGATAAAAGAAGGACAATCCAACCAATAAAAACTCAAGGGCTTACTGAAAAGCATGAAGTATGGTTAATAGGGCTATCAAACCTATAGTGCGATGCCAGTACTAAAGACCATCAGGCAAGACAAAATCCACAAAAGGATAGGAACAAGCAACCCTACCCCAAAATTTTTGTTGCTCAGGCTTGTACGCGAATGTCTACAAGAGCAACCCGCGTACTGTATGCGACTATCCAATACAGCAACCAACGTACACATACCTCTATATGCAACTGTGTAGCACAACAACCCGCGTACATGAGTAAAATTTTTCAACAAAAATAAAAATTATGAAGGTCTTCAAACACCACTATAAGTGCAAACCAAGACAAAACACCACACACTGAATCAAAGCAAAGACTGGGCAAGGATCTACAGAGCTAACCCACAGCAGGCTAGGCTCCCCATTGGAGTCACCAATTCTATTGTTCAGGATTAAACACCCTTGTAACCTAGGGTATGGGGTTACCAACTTACTTCTAACCTTGCAAACAATTAGCTTTAATAAAGTACAGAAAGGAAATAGGAAGAAATACTTGACTCACCCGATTACCGACGGTTGATCCAAGCTTGATCTTCTTCCGCTCTACTTCTCTCCAAAGCTTCCAGGGATGCACCTCCTTCACCTGCAAAGAGAAAATTATCCAAGTACAATCTTATACATGTATATATTACAGGTTAGATAAGTAATATATCTAGTGCATAATCAAATATATTCATCAACCATAATACATGAAAGAGACTCAACACAATGTTGGAAGAAGAATTCTCTTTATTAACAATCAATGAATGAGATAAGAGTACAACCCAATGCCTGAGACAAGGACTGCTCTGCAACCAAAGGACTCTAAGTTCTGCTGCTCCAAGAATTCTAAATATATACCATTAGCATAACTTTTCTCTCCAAACTTGATTGATCAATGCCCTCCCCAAGGCCTCTATTTATACTTTGGGAAATAGAGTGGTTTCAAAGGTTGAGGAGGTTGAGATAGTGGGTTGGTTAATGATTAGGGACCAACTAATCTCCATTAATTGTGATTTATATTTTTTAATCTCGAATCAATATGTACGCAACTATTAATATAGGCAACCCACGTATGACACGTGAGTTGCTTAAAGGAAACCCGCATATGCTGATGTACGCAGGTTGCAATGGAGATAGTCGCGTACAGTACGTAAGTTGTCAATGGGAATAGTCATGTATGTACGCGAGTCACAATGAATATAGTCGCATACGCCATTCAACACTTAGAAAAATAATATGGCAAGCTGGTTGAAAGGGTAAATGCATCTCATGTCATGCCCATCTATAGTGTTTTGGAAAACTTCAATCCTAAGATGTCCTTTTGTGTACCAACATAAGGAATATCGGGACTTGGATGAAGAAGTGCCATTTGGGTTGATAACAAAGGATCAAGATGAGTCATGAAGGTTCCAACCAAGAGCGGTCGATGGTTGATGACAAGAGGAAGTGATAAGCGGTCGATGGGCATACCAAACAACATACATGAGAGAAGTCAAGAAGTGAGACAACAAACAATGGTTAGGTAAGACCGGTTATTGATCCAAAAACCTGAGAATAGAGTAGTTGGGGTAGTTGAAACAATTAAAGGTAAGTTATAGTGGTAGTTGCAGAAAATCTAGGTGGTGCAACCTATCAAGCAAGACCAGAGGGGTACATTTAATGAATCCATGGCGGTGGCTAGGATTATGGAAACTTCTAGAAGAAGAGTAGAGTATTGTGCACCAAAGCGCAACTATAAATACCAGTGGGTGATCAGAAACAAGAGACTTTAGGGGATTTTTGTTGGGGAACTTCCAAAAAACCAGTGTTAAGGAAGAAGTGTGTTGTAAGTTGAGGACAAAGAATTCCCTCGTGTAAATGTGTGTTGTTTTTAGTCAATGACCATTCTGACTAGCTGAGATTAGAATCATGATTTTAATTCATCTTGTAAATATATCGTTTTAAATTTAATTGAAAGCCATAATTCTTGGTATAATTTGTGCTAGGTTTTTTGTGTTTGCATTTTCAATGTTGTGTACACTGATCTACAGCCGACCACCCAAGTTGTGCTTACATCATATGGGAAGTCTATTGTTATCTCATTGGATTCCTTCTTTTGATATGGAGAAATACGTAATTTAGTTACACTATATATGGGTTTGGTTTCTTGGTTTTCCTCTTTTAGTTTGGAATGATGAGGCATTCCAAGAAGTCATGAATTATTTAGGAAGGTTTTTTGCATGTAGATTGGGCACTATTGGAGGGTGTGAATAAGTGCATTGAGATAATTTTGGTTGAAATATATATTAGAGATGGGTCATAGGAAGAGATTGAGATTGATTAGTGTTGATGTATTTGTAACTTTGGAATGTATTCACTTGTATATTTCTTATTGTATTTCATTGTACCTATATGGAGATGTTTATTCCTACGATCGGGAGAGTCATTAATATAATAAATTCATGTAAAGTCATTGAGGTTGAGCCTCCATTGTAATTCGGGCCAATAGACCCCACAATTGAGTTGTATTAGGGCTATTAGACTCTCCTAGAGAAGTCGGCCCTGTAGAGTAAATGTCATGTGGAAAACAAGTATAAATAGAGAGTGGGACTCTCTATTTGAAACACGCACTCACTCAACAATAGCGGATGAGTAAGAGAGGAGTAGCTCGCACAAGTGAGAGAGAGAACAACTGTCGGAGATCATCTTTGTATATTTGGGTTTTACTGTTGCTATTGGTGCTCATTCTATCTCTAAGGAAGTTGCGGGGTTTTCTACTTTATGGTTTCCCCAAGGAAAAATATTTTTGTCTCTTGTCTCTTGTGATTATTGTTGTGCATGTTATTCTCTTAGATAAGATCCTAGATCATATTGATTAAATGATAAAAATTCAACATGGTATCATAGCTAACATGAGAATAAGACACTGTGTAGCTACAGAAGCTATGGCTTCTTACTTTTTAGGTTTCTCTCCACAGATCATCAACAAAAAGAGGATAGGATAACTCTCCATTGAAGGTCACATCTTTCTGTCGAAGCAAAATCTGATTTCGAGCATTTTTTGTTTTTGTCCTGTCACTACTGTAGGAAATTAGGGTTTTCACAGAAGTGGAATTTTTTAGTGATCCCAGCATAGGATTTATCTCCTCCTCAAAATCGAAATTTAGAGACCAAGATCGAATTTTTTGGTGGGGTAGAACTTCGGGAAAGACAAACCCTAATTTGACCGTGGACCAAAAAGTCAACACTACCAAATATCATCTCCTGATCCAGTTCCAGCATGTCAAATTGGTAAGATCTAAATATTTTGTATTTCCATTTTAGGTTCTCATTAAAGATGTCTCATCACACCAAGCTTGATGAAAATCTTAAAGGAGCTGATAAATTCAGAGCATGGAAGTATACGATTTCACTTGTTCTTGAAGAGAATAAATTGGACACCTACATAAGTGGAGAGGTTCCAGTTCCAGAGGGAGATGAGGCTAAAGCCTTACACAAGAACAACATGGTCAAGGCCAAGAGGATTATTGTTGATTCTACCAAGGATCACCTTATACCACATGTGTCTTCCCTAAAGACACCTAAAGAGTATGTTTTGATTTCTGCCCTCACGGGAACTGTTACACATGGAAGCAATGCTTGGCTTATAGATACTGGGGATTCCAAGCATATGACGGGATTAAAAAAATACTTTGTGAAAATATCCAAATATGAGTCACCCCACAAAGTGAAACTTGGGGATGACTACCAGTATCCCATAAAAGGTAGTGGTGAATCTTCCTATAAGCTAGACTCTAGAAAATCTATGAAGACGAAGGATGTGTTTGTACCGGGACTAAAGAAGAATCTCCTCTCCATATTTGCATTGGATGCAAAAGGTAAGAGGGTTGCATTTGTAGATGGACAAGTCCTTATGTGGCCAAAGAAAAATACTATAGATGATGCAGTAGTGATTGGAGAGCAAGAGGGAGGTTTATAAAAATTAAAGGGGCAACCAAAACAAGCTTTGGTCCATGACTCAGTAGATCCAAGTGAACTTTGGCATATAAGGCTTGTACATGTGCACTATAGGGCACTACCACTTGCAAGAAAAGTTGTTGAAGGTCTTCCAAAAATCCGGGAAAATCATGAAGGCGTTTTCAAAAGATGTGTGAAAGGAAAGAACACAAAGAAGACATTTCCACGTAGCGAGAGAAAGGAAAAAGGAATCTTGGAAATTATTCACTCTGATGTATGTGGTTTTATGTCATTTAGTTCATTAAGTGGGTATGTATATTGTGTTTCTTTCATTGATGATATTTATAGGAAGACATGGATATATTTCTTGAAAAGAAAGGATGAAGTATTCAGTAATTTCAAGGAATTCAAAGCCTTGATCGCGAACTACACAGAGAAGAAAATCAAGACCTTTCAATCAGACAATGGCAGAGAATTCAAATCAGATGAATTCAAGGAATTATGCAGAGAGTTAGGGATTAAGAGGGATTTGACCACTCCATATAATCCACAATAGAATGGGGTTGTAGAAAGGAATAATAGAATGATTATGGAAGTAGCAAGGGCAATGCTTCATGATAAAGATCTTCATATGCATCTATGGACAGAAGCTTCCAGGACAACTATGTATGCACAGAATCATACTCCACTTGGAATACTTGAGAAAAAGACACCAGAAGAAGTATTCTCTAGAAAGAAACCAGAAGTCAGCGATCTCCGAATATTTGGTTTCCCAGTGTACATACACATTCCAAAAGAAAAGAGGGAAAAGTTAGACCCTTTAGGAAACAAGGGTATATTTGTGGGATATAGTGAAAGCTCGAAGGCTTACAAAATATATTTCCCAGGATTCAAGAAGATCGACATCAGCAGGGGCATGACATTTGATGAAGACTCAGCTTACAACAAATCTAGAAAGAGACCTATTGAAGACCTTGAAGAAACATAAGTACCCAGAATTCGAGATACAACTATGAATGAAGCAACTCCAGAAGAAGATCGAGAAATGGAAGAACCTCAGGAACCTATAGATCCAACCTGTGAGACGAATTCTTACAAGAGGAAACCGGCATGGGTATGTGAGGCTATCCAAGGTGTAGAGAGATATGGCGCTCCAGAAGAAATGAATAGAGAAAGGAAAAGAACTAGGTCCTACTCCAGTTATGTAGCCCTACTGTGTGACATCATTGATAAAGAACCTCCCAACTATGAAGAAGCAGAAGAAAAGAAAGAATGAAAGGATGCTATGATCGAGGAGTACCAGTTGATCATGAAAAATGATGTCTGCGATGTGGTCCTGAGACCAGAAGGGAAGTCTATTATGACTTCCAGGTGGATATATAAGATCAAGCATGTTGCAGATGGCATCATAGAGAAATATAAAGCGAGATTTGTGGCACGTGGCTTCTCACAGAGGAAGGGATAGATTATGAAGAAAATTTTGCACATGTATCCAGATACACTTCCATTAGATCAGTACTTGCTCTGGCTGCAGTGATGAAATGGAAGATACACCAGCTAGATGTCAAGACTGCGTCCTTAAATGGTGTAGTGGAAGAGGAAGTGTATGTGGAGCATCCACTCGGATTCGAGACACATGATAGGGAGACTCATGTGTGCAAATTGAATAAGGCCCTATACGGTTTGAAACAAGCACCCAGAACATGGTATGACAGGATTGAAAGCTTCCTTACTTGCTTTGGATTTACCAAGAGTAAAGTGGATTCCAACCTTTACTACAAGGTTGAGGAAGGGAACACAGTGACACTCCTACTATATGTAGATGACCTATTTGTGACAAGTGAGAATGGGTTGATTGCTGACACAAAGAGGAAGCTTGTTGTCGAGTACAAGATGAAGGACTTGGGTATGATGCACTACTTTCTAGGCATGTAGGTGTGGCAGAATGTAGATGGAATCTCCCATGGACAAGGGAAGTATGCAGTGGAGATATTGAAGAGGTTTGGGATGATGGACTGCAAGGATATGGACACACCTATGGCATCGAACCTGAAGCTATTGAGTGATTCTTTGTCAGAGTCGGTTGATGCCACGATGTATCGTCAGATGATTGGGTCCTTGATGTACCTGATGAATATGAGACCAAATATTTTCTTTGTTGTGAACACATTGAGCTAGTTCCTGATGGATCCAAGAAATGTTCACCTGATTGCTGCAAAGCATATTATGAGGTACCTGAAGGGTACAGTTGACTATGGGCTCAAGTATGAGGTGAATCAAAAGATTAACCAGGAATTTTATGTGCATTCGGATTGGGAAGGCAATGCCATTGATATGAAGAGCAGTTCAGGGTGTTGCTTCAGTATGGGATCATGTGTGATCTCTTGGTTTAGCAGGAAGTAGTCCTTTGTGGCATTGAATACGACCAAAGAAGAGTATGTCGTAGCTTGTTTATCCAGTTGTGAGGTATTGTTGTTGAGGAAGCTACTATCTAACCTGTTTGATCTCTAGTTGGATGCTACTTGTATATATCGCGACAACCAGAGTTGTGTGAAGTTGTCGGAGAACCCGATGTTCCATGAAAAGTCGAAGTATATCGAGATCAAGTATCACTATATCAAGGATATGGTGCAAAGAGGAGTAGTGAAGCTCCAGTATGTTGCGAAGGATGAGCAGATAGCTAATGTGTTGACCAAGCCATTGGCTAGAGTGAAGTTTGAGTACTTCAGAGAGAAGCTTGGTGTTCGTTAGATCGAGGTTCCTTCCAAAGGGAAGTGATGAGTCTGGAATATGCAGAGCCTTTCTAACATGATGGAAGGTTGGTCCTCCCATGGTCAGATGTAAGTGCTGAGCCTTTCTGACATGGTGGTAGGTTGGGACTCCCATGGTTAGATGTAGTTGATGATCCTTTCTGACATGGTGGTAGTCTGGGCCTCCCATGGTCAGATGTAAGTGTTGAGCCTTTCTGACGTGGTGGCAGGTTGGGCCTCCCATGGTCGGATGTAAGTGCCGAGCCTTTACGACATGGTGTTAGGTTGGGCCTCCCATGGTCGGATGTAAGTGCTGAGCCTTTCCAACATGGTGGCAGGCTGGGCCTCCCATGGTTAGATATAAGTGCTGAGACCTACATCCAGCATGAAAAATGGTTGGCACTGCATATAAATACCTACATGGAGGCTAGGCCTACATCCAACATGAAAAAGGGTTGGCTCTGTAGAACTTCTATGACAAGTATATTTGAGAGATAGCAGCATTTGTTCAATATAGAGGCAACGGTGATTGTGATGATCCAACATTGATGATGATCTAGTGATGAAGACTTGTGTTAATGAACTCCGTTAAGAGAATACCTTCCTAGTTAAGAGGGAGTGTTGATGTATTTGTAACTTTGAAATGTATTCACTTGTATATTTCTTATTGTATTTCATTGTACCCCTATGGAGATATTTTTTTCTTCAATTGGGAGAGTCATTAATATAATAAAGTCATGTAAAGTCACTTAGGTTAAACCTCCATTGTAAGTCGGGGAAATAGACCCCACAATTGAGTTGTATTAGGGTTATTAGACTCTCCTAGAGAAGTTGGCCTTGTAGAGTAAATGTCAAGTGGAAAACAAGTATAAATAGAGAGTGAGACTCTCTATTTGAAACACACACACACTCAATAGTAGCGCATGAGTGAGAGAGGAGTAGCTTGCACAAGTGAGAGAGAGAACAGCTATTGGAGATCATCTTTGTATATTTGGGTTTTACTGTTTCTATTGGTGCTCATTCTATCTCTGAGGAAGTTGTGGGGTTTCTCCTTTATGATTTCCCCGAGGAAAAATATTTTTGTCTCTTGTCTCTTGTGATTATTGCTGCGCATGTTATTCTCTTAGATAAGATCCTATATCATATTGATTAAATGATAAAATTTCAACAATTAGAAAGGAAAGACCTATGTGAAAAAACTCAACTACTGGGGTGTTTTGTTTTGTGCTCCATATGTTAAAATATAGGTCATTTGAAAAGGAATTATTCAGAAGAGGATATCAAGTATAACGCTTTTGATATTGAGGAATGGATTTTCATAGAACTTGAACAACTAGGGCTAAAGAAAATTTTGGACGCTGCATCTTTTGTGGAGGTTCCTTTTGTTGAGAAAAGAACGAATGGTATGCTGGATGAATCAAATTTAGCTCCATATAATTCCTAGGTAAGTTACAAAAATTCTTCAGTTTGTTATATTATACATTATCAGAGGAAGAACTATTCCTATTTAAAAATTTTGAATCCCTGAGTGTTGAGAATGGAGTTGACAAGGAAAACCCTAATTTTCAGGAGAGTTAAGGTATGAATTTATCTTCAAAGAAGAATTATGCTGTTAATATTTTACATTTGAATGGGGCGTTCTTCTACTCCTTCGAGGTATTATCAAGCTTTAGGACAACTGATAAAACATGTTTTGAGTATCATAGGAGAATAATTTGTAGCTTGTCGGGGGGTGATATTATTTCTATAGGAATGGAAAGGGAGGATGTAATTCAGACTCGAGTAGAGTCATTTTATTATATTTTGAATAAGGACATGAATTGTGGGGAGTCTATTATTGAAAATGATAAAGAGATTGATTTCCCTTCATACTTGGGTCTGTATTGTCTTGAGAAAAACTATTCATATAAAAATGGTTTTATTGGTGGATATGGGAAATTTGATGATGATTTTAGTTTGGATTTCTCTAATATTGAGAATGGAATGTTAAATTCTCCCATCCCTTCTTACAAGAATGTTTTAAAGAAAACTCCTATATAAGTTTTTCCAGGCTTTAAGCACAAGACTGATAATATGAAGGATAGTTCTAGTATAAAGGATGAGGCTAGTGAATCCTCAATTAACAAGGAAAAATATGTTATTAATCATATATTTATGATAAAGGAGGAAAACGGTGTTGTAAATGGGGGGTAAACAAAATATTTTTCTTTGGTAAAAACTAGAATATCAAAGAATATTATGGAAGGTAATTTGTCAAAGTGTGCTTGCGCGGAAAGTGTAACTAGTGGTTTGAGGGATTTTAGAGATCAAAAAGACCTTGTGAGATCAAAAAGATGAAAATTATTTCACTTAGACTTTGGGATAAAGTCTTTCTTTCAATTATTCATGGCTTTGGGAGGAAGGATTTCTTTATTTGATAAAAAATCATTGGTCCTCTATAGATAGGGAAGAAGGATTAGCTAGTATGCAATCCCTAAGAAACTGAAGTCACTTAAATTTGCAATCATATTTCATGGGACAAGATAGAAAAGCATAACTTGAAGGAAGATCTTATAAAAAATGAAGGAATCTATTGAAGAAATACTACAGGTATCTTGTCTATTGAAGATAAAATGAGAGTGATAGGTTTAGAATAAATAAAAGAAAATATTTTGAAATTAGAGTAGGATTCATGGTGATTAAAAAGTCAGTTGATTTGGGTTGTTGTTGGTGACCAAAATACAAAGTTCTTTCATAGTTATGTTAACCAAAGAAGAATCATCAATTCGATATGGGAAGTGAAAAGCTATGATGGAAGCCTTTTGACTACTTAGAATCATATGGAAGATGAGGAAGTGCAACATTTTCAACACATCTTCAGGGATGAAGGTACTTCTTCATTTACAAATCAATTGAATATTATTCAAAATTATCCTATATTTTTTAATGATGAGGAAGGGACATGTATTTCAAATCCTATTACTTTGGAGGAAATCAAAAATATTTTTTCATGCTTTGCAAAAGAAAAAAATCCAAACCCGGATGGGTGGATAGTAGAATTCTTCTTGGAGTTTTTGGATATTACGGGGCATGATTTGTTAGTAGTTTTGGAGGAATCAAGGAGGAAGGGGAAAGTTCTTGGTGCTTTGAATGCTATATTTGTTGTTCTTGTTCCAAAGAGCTCCAACCCAATTTATTTAATGATTTTTGACCTATATCTTATGTAATTTGGATTATAAACTGATATCAAAGGTCATGGAAAATAGAATTAAGCCTTTTAGACTATCTAAATTTATTTCAAGAGTAAAAATCAGCTTTTTGGAGAACAGACATATTCTAGATTCTATTGGAGTGGCCCAAGAATGTTTAGATAGTATAAAAGTAAAGAAATTAAAATCTCTAGTCTTAAAATTGGATCTTGTAAAGGATTATGATCAGGTCAATTGGGATTTTCTCATACTTGTTCTACTGCAAATTGGCCTCATCTTGGAAGCAACAAATTGGATCATGGGGTGTGCGAGTTCTTCAAATTTTGTTATCTTAGTAAATGGATCTCCTACAAAAAATTTTAGAAGTTCAAGGGGTATCAAGCAGGGGTGTCTCTTGTTAACTCTCTTGTTTCTTTTGATTGAGGAGGGCTTAAGCAAAAGTACTAAAAATAAAAGAAGGTAGGATAATAGGTATAAATATCTCTAATCTGATACATATTACTCATCTCTTGTTTGTAGATGATGTTATCTTGTTTTGAAAAGGGTCTATTAATGCCTAGCATGTTTATAAGGATTTGTTGGAAGTTCAATGTGATGCTACAAGTATGCTTATAATTGAGTCTAAATCATGTTTTCTGGAGTTTGGGGTAGAAGAAGAGACTTTGACACATATCAGTTTCTTTTTTCCTTTTAAGATAAATATTTTTGAAGCTGGAATGCAGTATTAGGCATTTTATTTAAAACAAAATAACTATTACATAAGCGATTAGATATGGTTTGCTTAAAAAAGTGGAAAACAAGATTAGTAATTAGTGCTACAAGTGGCTCTCTTTGGGGGGTGGACTTACCTTGATGAAGGATGTGCTTGAAAATATTCTGGTTTATTGGCTATCTTTAGCTAAAATACCAAAATATATCTTGGATAAGATAAGAAAATGCATATTCAATTTCGTATGGACTAGGAATAAGCAGAGGGAAGGTATACATTTGTTGAAATGGGAGAGTTGGCTCAACCAAAAAAAGAGGGATGATGGGGAATCATAAACATTTACTTAATTGGATAGGATTTAGTAGTAAAAAGTCTATGGAGTAGTATTTTTCTCCATGATTGTGGAGTGATTTTATAAAAAGAAAGTATTTAAAGAAATTCTCAGTGGTGGACTAGATAAGGACTAGTTTCAAGCAATCAAAAGGAGCTTCAAACATATGAAATTGTTTATCACACACAACTCATATATTGTATGATTGGATGGTCTAGAATATAGGAAATGGTTAGTGTGTTCAGTTGGGGGAGGATCCATTTGTAGGTGGTATAAACTAGTATAAGCTTTCAGAAAATCTGGTAGGAGTCTTAAGAGAAAAAGGATACCAATTCCTTTCTCAGGTAGGATGTCCAAGAACTATGGAAAGGGGAATTTAATGTTGGAAAAAGGCAGAAGATCTGGGGTTATTTGCCTCACTAAAAGAAGAGTGGGAAGGAAACATGTTTGGAATTCAAAGAACTATAATTTACCTATAATATGATTTGGACTCTTTAGTTGGGTCTTGGAATGAAAATACAGGGATAATCAGTGCTAAAATTGCTAATGAAGATCTCTTCTTTGCATATGTTGATATTGATTATAAATGGTGGTTTTTGGGATTTTTTCATTTTTTGAAGTGGCATGTCCCTCTAAAAATAAAAATATTTTTTTGGATGGCATTTGAAAACAAAACTTGGGATAAGTATCTAAAGGGAGGAGGGAAAGGTACTAATATATGTAGACTATGTAAAAGTGTTGAGGAGTCTATGGATCATATTCTAGTACCCTATTCATTCTCTAAAATGGTTTGGAGGGAGATAAAAAAAAGTTTGATGAAGATCACAAAAAATTGGGTCACACGGTCCTTATTTTTTAGTTTTCAAAAGTGGATGAAGGAAGCAGGTAACCATAAAAAAATTCATTGTTTTATACATTGGGGAATATGGAAAAATGGGAACGTTGCTTGAAGAATCTCATTTAGATGCATTGAAGATAAGTCTAAATTATGTAGTAGCTTATCACAAGTATCATAAGGAGAAATATATTAAGATTTCTAGAACCATCCTTGCTCTGTCCTCTAATCATGATTGGACTATAGGGTATTTTGATGGTACTTATCATGAAGGTGGTCTAAATGTGGTGCTAGTATATATATTAATAAAAATGCAAATTTAGAATAAATCTGAAATTGAATTGTGGCAGGGGTTCCAATACCAGGTGAGAGATTCTTGCACTTTGTGATTTTTTATATTTTTCAAATTAAAGAATTAATTGACTCAGTTGCAAGTAGTTGGAGATTCACAAGTCATTATTGATTGAGTTTTACACAATTTCTCTCTTTAGGTTGCTTCTTTGGAATGTTGGAAACTCAAGATTAGATGACTTTGGGATGATTTTAGCTATTCAATTCAGTCACATTTTCTGAGAGTTAAATGAAGTTGTAGATTCTTTCTCAAAATATTATTTATCATTCAGGGAAGGAGACTTACATGTGTTACAGGTGCAAGACTCCACTATAATGAATGAAGAAGTTCTTCATTTATTATGATTCTCCTTTGATGTATTATTTTTTGAAGTGATGGGGTGACCAGTTAGTGATATGGTCTCTTTAATTTTTTGTGAACTGGATTCTATAAGATGGGTAATGTAGAAGTTCATGTGGGGTTTGAAAGGTAAGTCACTTAGTTTAGTTTTCAGTTGAGGGGTTTTATTTTTAAACTAAGTATGTATCTTTATGTAGTTCTCTTTCGAAGGATGGTGATTTTTTGAAATTTTTCCTTTTTGGCTTGGTGTGGGAGAAGGGTGAGATGTAATATTATAGTTATTAATATAAAGTATAATATTTTTTGGTTAAAAAAACATATTTGACATATTTTAAAATTGATCTTTTTGACTTATTTGATATTTGGCATATTTGATACATACATAGTAATTTTTTTCGTTCCTCAAATTGTGGTAGATAACTTTCTTTATCTATATCATTGAGGTTGTGATTGCCACATGGAAGTCAGTTATAATAGATTTGTGAATTATATAAGTTGCTTATTAATGAGGTTATAGCTTCTGCCATTTTTATATTGGCAGCCTATTTATTCTACGTTTTGGATTTTCTAATGAATTTTTGTTTGAATCAGCTAATTTCTTTTAGTAAAATCCATATTTGGAAGTGTTGAAATTGTGTTCTTGAATCCATAAATAGATTCAAAACCCTCAAATAGCCCCATGGCATCCGTATTATGCAATTTCCATAACTAATATATGTGATTCTAAGATTTTATACATATTTCCAACCAGACACTCAACAAAACAAGAAGGAAAATATACTCGAAAAAGGTTAAAAAGGTAGACTATTTAGACTACACTTTTGATATTTAACCTATTTTATAGCTTCATATTTTGTTTCCATTCCTCAAATTGTGGCAAGTAGCTTTTTTTATATATATTATTTATATCATTGATGTTGTGATTGCTACATGGAAGTTAATAATAATAATTTTTTAATTATAAAAGTTGTTTATGAACTAAGTCATACCTTCGTAATAAAATATTTGAAATATTTTATAATTGATATTTTGACATATCTGATATATTTTATAGCTTCATACTTGTTTTTTACCATTCCTTAATTATTGTTGTAGATAGATTTTTTTATCTATATAATTCATGTTGATATTGTCACATAGAAGTTAACTAGCATTTGCACCGAGAGGTGCAAAGGAACGCTGAGAGGGTAAAAAGATTGAGTCTTTTCCATAGCTGAGGGTAAAAATATTACGAACTCGGGAATGGATTTCCCCGATGACTTGAAAAAAATGGATCCCCGCTTTCCGCAATGCGAAACACGGAAATCGAAAGTTACAAGTTCGTAATAAAACTTTATGTATTTCCAACTTCCACTTTTCGCAGTGCGGAATGCGGAAATGGGAAAAGTATTTGTCACATATTTTTTTTTTATCTTATTTCTCGATTTCCGCTTTCTGCATTGCAGAATGCAGAAATCAGAACTTTGATTTCTCTTTTCACAATTTTTGTTTTCATCTGCTTTCTGTTTTTTGTAGTGCAGAAAGTGGGATGCAAAACTTTGATATGTTTTTGGGTCAGCTGCTTGACTTAGTTTTTCGGAACTCTTAATTTTATTTTGCTCTTTTCATCTTTAGAAAACCTGTTCTTCAATATTTTAAATGTGCGGCTAGAGTTGTTTTTCTGGATTTTTCCAGGTTCCTCTATAATTTAACACTACTTTTGTTTAAATATTTGATATATTCCTGCAAGAGAAGAAAAGTATTTGTCATTCTCGGACGTAAAATTTAGAGGAATCGTTAAGTTCGGGTTTTATAGGGTAAAAATATTATGAATTGTGGAATTTTGACTCTCAGAATGGTAAATGTTTTAGAAATGATTGATTTGGTAGTGCTCGACTTCATGCGGCATGAATAGTAGGGATTATAATTTCAAAGGAGAACAATTGAGTTTCTATTTGACTAATAATAAAGCTTACAAAGGAAAACTTGTAGAAATGTGAGGCTGACAAGTCTGGAGTCTGAATGATGGAAAATAGGGCTTCAACGGGAAAAATGTTTACATTTAACACATTTGTCAAAGTCATTCTATGTATTTCCTTTAAATTCATGTAATAGTTGTCAATTGTCCTTATATTTGATTTTTTTAGTCTTTTGATCAAATTGAAGAATACTTTTTCCACAGGTAGAGAAACTTTCTAACTAACAGGTGAATTTCAAGAGTCAAATTGGTGCAAGAACTTAAAATATTTGTCATTTGGTTGCTGAATTTATTCCTATCATCACTATTGCAATTAAAACATAGTAAATTTTTATTTTTGTAAAAAAAAAAAATGCCAAATTCAAAACTCACATATACAATTTTTTTTTTCGCAAAATAAAAAATTGCCCAATTTAGAACTCATATATACAAAATTGTCACACATACTCAAATTTAAAAAAAAAAATATTTCTATACTAAACTAACATAATAATTTCTCTCACTTTTTAATATATACATATTATTTCCAAACCCATTTCCATAAAACAGAAAGAATCAGATATCCATCACAAAGAATATAGTGGAAAAGATCAACAGAAAACCCAAGATATTAAAGGAGATAAAGAACAGAACCTAAGAAAAAAAATGAAAAACACTCCAACAGAGGAACAACTAAAGGGTTCAGGGATAATTCTAATGAAAACAACAACATCAAAACCCTAATATCAAAAAATATTTACTATGAAAGAAAGGGAACAACCCAAGATTTAAGGATAACTCTAATTGATACAATAATGATCACGAAACCCTGTGGCAGACTAAAAACTTTCTGGCAGGTAGGAACTACGGCCCTCCATGTTTAAAAAAAAGTAGCGTTAAATTATAGAGGAACCTGGACAAATCCAGAAAAAAAACTCCAGCCGCACATTTAAAATATTGAAGCATGGGTTTTCTAAAGATGAAAAGAGAAAACTAAAATTAGTAGTTCCGAAAAACTAAGTCGAGGAGCTAACCCAAAAACATATCCAAGTTTCGCATCCCACTTTTCGCACTGCAAAAAATGGAAAGCCGATGAAAACAAAAATTGCGAAAACAAAAATCAAAGTTCTGATTTTCACATTCCGCAATGCAGAAAGCGGAAATTGAGAAATAAGATAAAAAAATATGAGATAAAGACTTTTTCGATTTCCGCATTCCACACTGCAGAAATCAGAAGTCAGAAATACAAAAAATTTTATTATGAACTTGCAACTTCTGATTTCTATGTTCGACACTGCGGAAAGAGGAATTCAGGAATCATGAATAAGTATGTTTAATTCGTAATTTTGTTTGCAATAATTTTTTCATTCTTAATTGTATTCATTTTTTCTTCTTCATTATATTACATAGTTTATAGATTAATTTTTAAATATATCATTTAATATTTAAACAGATTCAATGCAAATCGGAAGGACGACAAGATTGTATTAAAGTTTTATTTTATTTTTATTTTATTGAATGAAGTTAATTCGAGGCTAAAGATCAACATGATTTTTTTTTAAATCTTGTTGGGGACATTCTAAATCTAACCATACATAGCATTGTTGTATTATTTGAATTATATAACACATAGAAAATTGTTGTATTATTTGAATTATTGATTATATAGGAAAATAAAATTAGTTCTAGGTTGTTGAATGTTATGCAGAAGATAACTTGTCAGTATATTGGATATAATTGATTTGATATATTACTGCGGGATGTAAAGTAGTGTAGATGGTTGCAATCTCTATCTTTCTGCAATGCAGATTATTTTTGTTGGCCTCTTGCATTGGCGTCTAGAACCATAAAATGTTTCCATACTTAACAACTCTTAACTGCCATTGACCTTTGTGGAATAGATACTGCATCGACGTTCTGATTGGAATTAAAAACTTCAACAAGTATAGTCAGCGTGACTACCAAAGATGTAGACTTAACCTTCTAGTAGGCGCTAGAGCGCATAAGACAAACACTTAATCACTAAATTGTTGGTAGAAATTGCCACTGTTAGTTCATTCAAACAAACGGGTGGAAATGTATCTTGGACTACGTTAAATCCAATGTGATTTTGGATGGGTCGATGATAGATCCATAGCTTTCAGTTCTCATGTCTGTATGACCAACCCAACTTGTTCGTTACGGCTTCAAGTTTGTTGGGTCATAAAATAATTTATATAGTAGTAAAATTGTTTAGAAGGATGATTGTTTATATAAAGTTTCTACTTTGTTAATAGAACCATTCATAAGGATGTTTGTTTATGCTTTCATCCTTAAGCCATACATGTAAGGAGATATTTTATTTATTTTATTATTGTTATTTTTTCTGTTTCCTTTTCTCAAAGAAGGGATAGTTATGGTGTATGATAAAGTCAATAAGTAATAGTGTTTAATAACAACTTGATAGGAATATATTTAAAATCAGAAATAAATGAATGAAGAAGAAGAAGAAGAAAATGAATACAATGAAGAATGAAAAAATTATTTCAAACAAAGTTACCAATTAAACATACTTATTCATGATTCTCGACTTTTGCTTTTCGCATTCTACAATGCGGAAAGCGGAAATTGGAAAATAAGATAAAAAATATGAGACAAAGACTTTTTCGATATCTGCATTCTGCACTGCAGAAAGTGGAAGTATGAAATACATAAATTTTTATTGCGAACTTGTAACTTCGGATTTATGTGTTTCGCACTGCGAAAAGCAGAAGTTGGGAATCATGAATAAGTATGTTTAATCTATAAATTTGTTTGCAATAATTTTTTCATTCTTAATTGTAATCATTTTTTCTTCTTCATTATATTACACACTTTATAGATTAACTTTTAAATATATCATTTAATATTTAAACATATTCAATGCAAGAATGAAAATTGAAATAGCTTTTTGATTTCCAATTAATGCAATTAATGCAAGATTAATAATTTATTTAAATTTTGTATTTTGGAATACAAAATTTAAATTTATGTAAATCCCATATTCAGTGCAATTCGGAAGGATGTCAAAATTGTATTAAAGTTTTATTTTATTTTTATTTTATTGAATGAAGTTAATTCGGGGATAATGATCCACATGATTTTTTTTTTAAATCTTGTTGAGGACATTCCAAATCTAACCATACATAGCGTTGTTGATTATTTTAATTATATAACACATAGCAAATTGTTGTATTATTTGAATTATTGATTATATAGGAAAATAAAATTAGTTCAGGGTTGTTGAATGTTATGCAAAAGATAACTTGTCAGTATATTGCATATAATTGATTTCATATATTATTGCAGGATGTAAAGTAGTGTAAATGGTTGCAATCTCTCTCTTATGCAATGCAGATTATTTTTGTTGGCCTCTTGCATTGGCGTCTAGAACCATAAAATGTTTCCATAATTAACAACAATTGACTGCCACTGACCTTCCTGTAATAGATATTGTATCAACGTTGTGATTCGAATCAAAAACTTCAACACAGTATAGTCAGCATGACTACCAAATATGCGGACTTAAACTTCTAGGAGGTGCTAGAGCGCAAAAGACAAATACTTAATCACTAAATTGTTGGTAGAAATTTCCACTGTTAGTTCACTAAAACAAATGGGTGGAAATGTATCTTGGACTATGTTAAATCCAGTGTGATTTTGGATGGGTCGTTAATATATCCATAACTTTGATTTCTTTTGTCTGTATGACCAGCTCAACTTGTTCATTACGGCTTCAAGTTTGCTAGGCCATAAAACAATTTATAAAGAAGTAAAATTGTTTAGAAGGATGATTGTTTGAATAAAGTTTCGGCTTTGTTAAACTAAACTTAAAATAAAACTTTTTGAAGTATAAGTTTGTCAAATAATTTCTTATTAATGTCAATCTCTCTCTCTCTCTCTCTCTCTCTCTCTATATATATATATATATATATATATATATATATATATATATATATATAAATAAAGTTTAAAGTATTAATTTATGTTATAATTTTTTATTGATATTAATCTAAAAAATGTATACATATATAAAATGACAAGTTTAATGTCTTAAAAATGACTTAATTCCAAAAATAAAAAAAACTTAACCTTATTGGTGATGACCTGGAATGAAACCTCTTGGATAATATGACAAAACGTTTTCCTCTTTCCTGCTAAAGTGGATCTTAACCAAGTAGAAATCGCAAAAGGGAGAGAAGAGTTCAATTGACTTGCAGATTCAGTGAGTAGCAATTTGACTTTAAAAACCATAGACTAAGGAGTTGTAACTTGGTTATTGAAGATCCAGTTGTTACGAGATGTCCAAAGCTTCCACCAAGTGAACTTAGGAATTAAATGCCATAAATTCACCCATCTAGCAGAATAAGCATATTTAAGTGGGAAACATTCCTTCTAGTGAAGAAAAAAGGAGATGGTTGTCAACTATCCGGAAACTGGAGTGTTGGAACTATGAAGACTAGCTCCCACACCAATTTGGAAAAAACGCATTCTAATAGCAGGTGGTCCATCGTTTCAATAGTTTAGAGGAAGAAACAACAACAAAAGGGTTTGTTGAACCCACGTTTTAAGATATTTTCTCCAGACGACACCTTGTTGTGCATTAGCAACCAGGAAAAAAAATTACATTGGGTAAGCAGAGAGGGGACCAAACAATTTTCTAGTATACACGGGACAGGAATGAGGAATGTACAACTTGAGAATCATGAAATCCTTTAGCAACTGTGTAAATACCATATTTACCCCAACTCAAAATATATTTATTGGAGCTGTGGACTGGTGCAAGACCAAAAAGAGAGGATAGCAGCAGATATTTTTGGGAAAAAAGGTGGTCTGGGAGCTCAGGTAGAGACCAATCAACCCAATTTCCAGAACTATCCCAAGCACAGATGTCAACCAAATGAAGCAATCCTTTATTAGTTAGCCAATTCTTCATTTTTTCTAACAAGTGGACAGAAGAAAGTGAGAAATTTCTTGAGATGTTATCCTCCCAAAGATGAATCCTCTTCCCATTTCCAAGGATTCGATAGAGTTGTTGCTTAAATTTATCAATACCTTTTATGCAAGAGTTGCAAATAGCTATTCCCGCTAGAGTACTAGAGGAAGTTAAACTTCTCATAGAGACACCCTTAAAATATTTCATCCTAAAGATCTTACTAATCGGGTGATTTTTATCCACATAGAGTTGCCAAATGAGTTTGCCACCCATTGCCAAATTAGCCAAATCAGGGTCCCAAATTTGAAGTCCACCTTTAGACATAGGTATTTTGAGAATATCCCATCTAACCAAATGCATCTTTTTCATATTTCCTTTACCACCATTCTAGAGAAAATCACGCAAAATATTGGAGATATGAGATGAAATAGACCTAGGGGCAAGCAGCAAAGAGGATTGGAAGATGGGAAATGTTGAAAGCACTGACTTAATCAGGATCGATTTTCCAGCCTTGGTTAACCACTGACCACCCCATGAAGCGAACTTGGCTTTTACATTATCAATAACATCGAGCTAGATAAAGGGAGGGCTTGAGCCAAGAGTTAAAGGAAGCCCCAAATATTTAATCTTCTCCCATTTATCATAACCAGGGAAACCCAAAAAGTTAGCAATTCGAAGAATTACTGGCTATTCTACATTCCAGCCATAAAGAACACTTTTGTTATTATTAATCAAGGATCTTGAAATAAGAAATAAATTTTGGAGATTATCCTTGAAGGCACAAGAAACCTTCAAAGAGGCCCCTCCAAGTAGGAGAGAATCACCCCCGAAGAGAGCACGGTTTATTAGATCTACACCCCTAGCAATCATGATGCTCAGAATATAACCCGCTTCCTTTTCAACTGAAAGTTTCCTGCTGAGAGATTTGGCCATCAAGATGTATAAAAAGGCTGACATTGGGCATCCTTGGCGGAGACCTCTTATGGCTTCAAAAAATTCTGAAGGTCTACCGATGACAAGAGGTGCAATCCAAGGTCGATTAGTGCAAGCTTTGATAAATTTCACAAACTCAGGACTGAATCCAAAGGATTGAAGGAATTGATATATAAAGGGGATTTTTACTCGATCAAATGAATTCTTCATGTCCAACTTGATTACCATTCCTTTCTCCTTTCTTTGTAAACTGGAATGGAGGTGTTATCCCTAAATTTGAACCTAGACTACTGAAGTTCAAGCTTAGAGAAATATTGAAGATAAATCAAAATGATAAAATCAAATTTAGACAAGGACAATATGTAATAAAAGGTGTAGGGAAATCAAAATAAAATAATAATCATAGAACTGCATGAAATACAATAAAATACAAAGTTCAACAACAGAAGATATTACGAGCATGAATTTACAAATAAATGAATCTGGTTCTGTAACTGAGCACTTAAAGATAACTGCACTTCATCACAAGAGTCTTGTAATGGATTAACAAGACCATACACAGGATAAAATCATAATAAAATGAAATTCATACATAAAGGAAGAACAGGGTCATGATCATAATCATTTCAAAGTAATGTTTTGTATTAAAGATGCAAAAGAGTATATATCTTACAGTTCATAACCAAAACTTGATTCCCATCTATGATTCCAAACCCTTCTACATCTACCTACTTACTATTATATACAAAATTTTCAAAGTTTTGAAAGAATTGTTAGATCATAGTTTCATGGATCGAACCTTTCAAAAATAGTAAAGTCTTAGATCTTAAACTTCGGACTTAATACAAGTGTAATCAAAGTAAAATAATATTGTCTATCTCAAATTCTAATTACCTTTAAACTAACTATCGTAAGTCTTTTCCAGCTAAATACTTTTAGAAGCTTCTGCTATAACAGTCAAATCACTCAAAACCTGGGATCTCTTCTAGAACCTGGCAAATTCAGCATCCTTGTTCTCCATTCGATTTTGCGCTTCCTTGCTCTGGATATTCATGTGCCCATACTGTTTGTGAATGGCTCTTTTCTCCCTTAATATATCTTTGGATATAATAAGAAGCTTCTGATAATAAGTCTCTTTTTCTTCCAAGTCTTCCTGTAATCTCTTATTTGCAGTCATTAGACTTTCATTTATATTATGCAGAAATTTAGTCTATTCCTTATAGAGCAGTAAAGATTTTTTGATTTGATTTAACTCTGGGACTACCTTGATTTCTTTTACATCCATAAGAAATTCATATTCTTGCATAGACCTTGAGACTGATCCATTTTCATTTTCAGAATAGGCTTGTTTATTCATACAAAATTTCTCAGGTATAGATCCTGCAATACCCTAAAGATCTATGTAGTTTTCATTTTTTGAACAGTGCCATTCCTTGGATACATGTATGTTTCCCTCACTGAAGGAATCATTTATAATGACAATTTTTCCAAAATATTCATTTATGTTTCTTGGATGATGTATTAGTTTCATTTCTTCCTCCAACCTGCTCCTTAAACTAGTCCTTGGATTTAAGCTGATATCTTGTGCATTTAAAATTTGAACTCGTACTTCTTCCTTCCAATTTGCATTTTTATAACAATACTCAAGCTATTAGGGTTTTTAAGATCTTCCTTTACCTGGTTAAATATCGTTTCATCTGTAGCTGAAGCTTTTGGAAATAAGCTATTTACAACCTTAGGTTCTTCTGTGAATTATTTTCCTTCCTCTGCAATTTGTTCAATCTGCTCCACGTGCTTCTCTGTTCGCTGATTCAAATCCTCTGTTTTTTTATATGAACTTTCTGCCCTTTTTCCTTTTTATTTACCTTTCTCTTCAAACCCTAATCCAAGCAGAAAACTCTCCCATCTCCATCCATCTTTATTCAAATGGGAAATTACCATCAACTTGATCAAACCCTGGTGATAGATAGAATGAGCAGTATGTTCTGGATGGGTTTGAATCCATGTAACCATCCTTTGCAAAAAAATTAATAAATAAAATGGTAAGTTAAGTTTTAAACTTCCATTAAGATGTGTTAACAGTCGCAAATTGACATTTGAGGATTCTATCATAGCGACCTTCACAAGTTATTTAATTCTGAACCATTTCTAATGGAATTTGCCAATTAGGTTTGATTTTACTTATGTGAATACCATTTTTCTAGCCTAATTTCTCAAACCATGGCAACAAGAATTCACCATAATTACCCTGAAAATACTGCTGTTTGAACCACTTTTATCCTTGCGCTGGAACACTGATTGCTTCTGCAATAGACTCTTCATCCACTGTAACCCTTAAACTCTTGAAATCGACAACCCCATCTCTGTAATATTTTTATGAACACTCAGGTCACTTGAATGTTATAACCCTGCAATCTCTCACAAAAAGGAAACCAACCAGCATTTCTCATTAACTGAGCCAATCTTGGAAATTGCATAATCCACTGTGTATTATCTGGTTCAAGTCTACAAATTAAACCTCACGGCCTCCTCTTCATCATATTGTCCGAGTTTTCATCCATAGTCACCCTCGACATTTTGATAATTTTACACAATACAGTCCAAATCAGAGTTAAACAAGTTAATGATATCAATGCCTATGGGTACGTCCTTGAAATTATACAAACACTTGTGAGATCCTGGAGAATGCCACGATCAAATGGTTCATGCATTATTTGGATGTGCCTTTAAAAAAAATCATAATGTATTAAACCATCATACAGATCCTTTCCACCTATGTACAATCATTTCCATGTGCCTTTCACTCCATCATTATACTAACAAAAGCTTTAATCTCATATCGTGAATCAAGTCAAACTGGAAGCACTACAATGTTTTCATTTTTATATATGCTTCCAGTTTATAACCAAGGTTATGCTTAATTTCATAATATCCCTTGCTTTAATACAAATCAATAACCTTTGAAAGATAAATGACTTGAGCCTTATTATGGTTTAAAAATAAAATATAGCAACAAAAATCATAAAAGAAAAGTAGGGTAAAACTAGGATAAGTTTCTATAGTAAAAGGTAGGATAAGACTAGTAAAGGGTTTGTTGCTATGGATATATCTTCATATTAGCCATTTACCTTTCCTCTTTCCGCATATTTCGATATTTTTTTACTTGAATATAGGTAAAGTTATGTAGATAGATTTATTCTAAAACATTTTATATTCAAATTTTAACACATGTTTAATTATTTACTTACGTACTAAATTATACGAAAAATTCAATTTCGTGGGGTATATTTTTCTGCAATTTTGTTGAAAGACAACCTTTCACCATTGAAACATGAGAATTATACAACGTTATTCGTCTTTCCAAAGTCGAAAGGTAAATTGATAATCTATTTATCAATTTACCTGTCCACTTTCCTTATTGTGCACTAAGGTAAATTGATTTATCAATTTACTTTTTCGCTTTGAGCACTTTCGGCTTTCCGCAGTGGAAAGTTAAAAGGTAAATTGATATCTTGATATTAGTGATTTACCTTTCCGCTTTCCGCATCCTGCAAATTGCAAGTTGCGGGTTGCAAAAACACAGAACAAAAATCATAACTTAAACTACTTGGGGGTTGCACACTTTCTACTTTCCGCATTGGAAATTGGAAAGGTAAATTGATATCTTGATATTAGCCATTTTCCTTTCTGGTTTTTGCATCCTGAAAATTTCTGATTTCAGATTGCGGGAAGTCACTTTGATTTAAGATTTTTTGTGTTTTTCTGCAACCCGCAACCCGCAATTTGTGGGATTGCGAATTGCGAAAATGAAAAAAAAAATTCAATATTATGTAATCCCGCATCCCGCAATTGCAAATAGGGATTGTGGGATGGTGAATAAAATATTAAATGATATATTTAAAAATTAAGCTATAAACTGTGTAATATAATGAAGAAGAAAAATTGTACTTGTGTCATGCTCATAGGTAGAGATGAAAAAGCAAAGGCCTTAGTCCACCCCAAATCTCAAATAAAAACGTCTTTTGACATTAAAATTGCTAATTTTTTTTAGAGAGTTTAACTCTTTTCAATATTCCCGCTTGGTGTAAGTTTAGTTTACAAACTTTTAACTGCAGAAACTCTCCAAGTTGATATAAATGTTTTACAATTTTAAAATAAATCTATGAATTATATTTCATTGATCGTCCAAAGTCTTCTAAATGTTTTAGATTAAACCATGTTTCATCTACATTGAAAATATGGAATACGGAAATTCTACCTTTGGATTTTGGTATTTAATACTTGGTACATACACGTATTAGCATTTCTTCATTTCTGAAAGCAGAAACATAAATCGATAAATTGATTATCAATTTGCGTTTCCGCTTTCCAAGGTAACAAAGCTAAAAAAGTTGTTTATGTAAATAGAAGTTTGGTAGCGCTTCCGCATTCTGCTTTCCACAGTAAGCAATGGAGTCAATATATTCCCGCTTTCCGACTTGCGTCAATATATATTCCAAATTTTTAATTTATATTGTCGTTTTCTGCTTTCCACTTTGGAGAATGTGGAAAGTCAGAACTTATATTTTCCAATATAAGTTTCACTGCTTTCCAACTTCCACTTTCCGAATTACGAAGGTGGTTTTAAATATATTACCCTTTTTTTTCTTAGACGCTTTCCCTAAGATAAAGTTTCCGCGAAGTGGAATGCGGAAAGGTAAATTGATAAATTGATTATTAGTTTATGTTTCCGCTTTCCTCTTTTGGCATTCGAATGTGAAATGGGGAAAAGTAAATTGATAAATTGATTATCAATTTACCTTTTCGATTTCCTCTTTCCCCATTGGAAATTGGAATGCAAAAAGGTAAATTGATAAGTTGATAATGAAATACCTTTCTGCTCTCCTCTTTTGGCATTGGACAGTGGAATGGGGAGACGTAAATTGATAAATCAATTATGAATTTACCTTTCTGCTTTCCACATCAGAAATCAGAATGTGGAAAGCTAAAGTCCTAAATTGAATATTAGTATATCATTCTGCTTTCCTCTTTCGGCATTGGAAAGCGGAATGGGGAAAGGTAAATTGATAACTGAATATGTTGTCATATATGCATTTTATTTGTTTTCATTCCATCACATGAATATGTTACATTGCAATTTTTGTTTTTTTTTCATACCCTCTTTTATTTCACAGGAAAATATAACCATCACGCTATGCAGACTATGCTAACTGAAGATTCTATTTCACTCTTGCTACATGGTGTTGTCGACCTTTGCCCGATGGTACTGTTGCAGCTGCAACTTTTATTCCCCTAATTTCTTAAATTTTGGGGCCCCTCCTTATCACTTAGAGTTGTTGATTTCGTGTGATCCATGAAGGTCTGGTCTGGCCATAGCTTTGGTCGATTCTAATGATTGATTCGCAGCCTGTCTCTCCAGAGCACGTTTGTGTTAAGATTTTATTGTAGATCGCCGAGGTGAATGTGGTTTTGATAGCCAGAGTTTAGTCAGATCAGTTGAATTTTAAGTAAACCGTTGTCTTTGAGATATTTTAGTCTGGTCGCTTCTATGTTGAGCTCTTCAACACTTAGTTTTTCTGTGATCGGGCGTAAATTTTATGTTAGATCGGAAGCTATGAAGTTTCAGCCCCTCCGCCATTGCGGCTCCGAAATTGTTTATTCGTCCGATGTCAAAGCCGTCCAATTTTCGATTTACTTTTCCTTTTCGTCACGTGCCTGAAGCCTCTACCTTTCCGCCGTTGCAGCGGGAAAAGTGTTTCCACCCCTGAAATGAAAAATTGTCCGACTTCCAACTTAAAGCTCCTCTTGCTCGCGTTTCGCTTGTTCACAACTTATGCCTCGCCCAGCATTGCGGCTGGGAAAACCTTGTGGCCTCCGATCTTATTTCTTTCCGATTACCGACTTTAAGTTTTCCCGCTAGTGAGTTTACTATTGACCATAGTAGGCTAGGTTTGTCAAAACCGCAGGAGGTGCGCCTTGCCATTTCCTTGTGGAATAGTCATTTTCTAATTGTTAATATTTGCTATTTTGAATGATGTTTGTCGATTGATGGCAGGCGGTTTCGAAGAAAGCGGTCAATCTACTGGGGTGCAGAGAAAGACGGACCCGTTCAGCGGAAGGGTGACTGAAACTAGGGAAGTGGAGGACAAAATTCGGAGATGTAAAGGCGCGAACCCAAAACTGATCAGTTACCAAGGGGCTCATGATTGCATACAGACAAGATATAGGAATGTGAAGCGTTTGAGAAACTGGAAGACCATGCGTCTGGGGGAAAATGAAATTCTCTATAATTGTAGTTTAAATATTGGAAAGTGGAACTGAACCGGGGCTTTTTTCCCTGGAAAAGATTGGTAAACCATTTCTTTGTAACAGGAACTATTTCGTTTTACAATGAGGAACTGCAACTTTTGCCTGTTGGAGAAAGCGAAATGTGGAATGTATCAATGCGACTAAATGAATAATGTTGAAGAGGAACTACTTCATTTTCAGTTGTGTTTCATTTGCTGTGAGAGTGTTTGACTTCCTGAACCTATGTTCTTGTTGAATGTTCTTCAGTATATTTTATGATGTTTTCCACTGTGAGTAATAAGTGTTGTTCATAAAACGATTAGCTATCTGATTGTTTAAATATGTGTAATTGTTCATGTGTCTTGAATGAAGTATCAGCTATCTGTGTTTCTTCATTATGCACGTACAAAATGTATTACTCACCAATAAATGCTAATTCTGCTCCCTAGGGATAGTTTAGTTAAGTAGTTTATTTTCTTGTCGTATGTGATTTGAATGTTTGTGAGCCTTAAGACGAGAGGTAAGAACCTGCGCATCACATTGTGACTGCTCCCTGCATTTTTATCACCCTGCATTGTTAGTTAGGCACCTACATTTCATAATTTAAGTCAAAATGCAAAAAACTCAGTGGACCGGGCCGCAACCGGTAAAACCTTTGTTTGTTGCTTGACCTACGGTAGCCAGGCCGCAAACTGGATGGATTCCCTATACCAAACGGTCAACGGGCTAGTTGGGAACGTTGATTGGGGAGAATCCCTTACTGTTGTCGCCTGCGATTTTCCAGGCACCAAAAGTTTTGGCGCTAGAAGGAGGGCCGCCAGTGCATGGCTGGCCGAGGAAACCCGTTTTCCCGAGAATTTTCCACAGGTGACAGTTCCGAAAGAAGTGGGTTCCATAATCCAACCCCGAAAGAAAATAGAGAACATCTATACGCTGTTGGTAATGAAGTGGTTAACGACCTAAGAAGGCACACCCGGGCATATGTAAAGAAGCTTGGAGGGTTGCCAGTTATCCCTGACTTACCTAGAAGAGAATACAAGAAGAAATACCATCCTATAGCAGAAGATTCAGTGTTGGTTGGAGACTGGGAAGAACTTGTAGAGACTGCTCTGTAGGAGGTTGAATTACCTTTGAACCAAGAAGGCCCAGATACCCCTTACAGTTCTCCTGCTCAAACTCCTGTTGGTTCACCCCCTCACTCATCACCCCGACTCATGGCTGGCGTAAATGCAAAACAACCCCCCAACCCACCAAATCCACCACCTGCATGGAGAGCGAGATCACCTCTAAATCTAACACCTCCATTACATGACTTACCCTAATCCTTCGAAAAATTGCTGCCTAAATTTGACCCCAATGAGAAGATTCTAGTGGATGATCATCTGCAGAGTTTCTACTTGGCAATAGAGGGTTTAAGGGCTGGGGAGCATGAAGATGTAGTATGTCAACTTTTCCCGCATACACTTAAAGGAGCTACAGCTTCATGGTATTTTGGGTTGCCTGCTAACTCGATTCCGGAATGGAACACCTTTGAGAGGATTTTTAGAAGTAAGTATGCGACCCAAAAGACTCATGCCGCCCTTATGAAAGGACTGTGTGCATTGAAGAAAGAGAAAAATGAAAAAGTGCACAGTTTCACACAAAGGTTCGCAGCATATCTTAAGAACTTCTCTGAAATAGATAAGCCTTCAGACAAAGTACTGATTGAGTACTATACATCAGCTTTGGGTTCGGATTTGGCCATGTTTGCGAAAGGTAGGGCCAAGCCTACTCTGACAGAGACCTATGAAGAGGCAGAAGTGGTGGAAGCGGAAAGAGAAAGTATTGAAGATTATCCAGAACAATCAGGAGAGAAAGGCGTGGGGAGAAAAGCCTTATTGTTCGCTAAGCCTAAGGAAGAAAAGTCACCAGATCTGGAAAATATGGCTAAGATGATGCAGAAGCTTTCCAACAAGATCATAGATATGGAAAAAGAAAAGGAGGCACAAAGGTTTTATAAGCCGTATTATAAGAAAAGAGAAGATAAGGATCATTCTAATCCTCCTCCTCACAATGCTGCATCCATGAATCTAACAGAGGTCGGCATGGATAATTTCTGCACTTTCCACCAACAGCCACACTCTGAAAAGAATTTTCCACAATGGATAAACTCTATGATGCTAGTGATGAATCAACTGCTGGATTCTAGGTTAACAAAAGAGGGAGATGAAGAAAGAAAAGAAAATTCTGCCTCTACGTCTAATGAAGATCAGGAAAAGGAGACCTTGGCATTATGGAATTCGGTCTCATTATTTGATGCTGAAGAAGGAAACACTCAGAGATACCATGGTGTTATGGAGACTAACATGGCCACAAGAAGCCAAGGAACGGTTAAGGACGACAGTCTTATTCTTCTAAAGATCAGAAGGCTGTAGAGAAATGTTAGGAAGAAGTTTCAAAATAAAGCTTTGGCTAATAAGATTCCAGAATTCACGATTACCAGCCAAATTCCTAGACAGGATGATACAACAGCCAAGCCAAGTGAAGGAAATACTGACAAACCACATCCAATTGGACAACCGATGAATTATGACATTGTGGAGGATTTAAAAAAGGTGAAAGAAAATGTTCCATTATTCGAAATGTGCAAAGTGTCGCATCAAAAAGAGAGATTTTTGAAAGTGCTTGAAGCATCAGATGACAAGTTGCCCGCTGACAATCAACCTCAGGACGAAGAAGAAATTGGAGAAACCAGCGTTGGAAGTGAGTCTAAAGCTAAACATTTACCTTTCCTCCTAACGTTTGAAATTTTTAATCATAACGTGCACAATTGTCTGGTAGATTCGGGGGTGTCCATTAATGTCATGCCCATATCCGTATGTAAGAAAATAAATGGGCAGCCAAAGCCGACCATGTGGAAGGTGGTTTAGTTGGATAGGACAAACGTTAAAGTAATTAGTGAGATGAAGGACGTCCTAATCCGTCTGGCTTCCAATGACAAAGTATGCCAAGTTATTAACATCATAGTAGCTGATATACCTGACGCTTACGGTCTGGTCCTGAGTAGGGAGTGGTCAGCCAATTTAAATGGATATTTCGCTTCAAATTGGTCGCACCTGTGGTTTTCGTACAAGGGGAGTCCAAACTAGATCAAGATTCTAAGAGAACCCCACATGAAGTACAATGTTACCCAACTAAATGAGAAGAATATACCTATGGATTCTGTATTGGGAAATTATTTTCTTGAGTTGGAACCAGGGAATTATCAAGCAGAAGAAGTCGGCAACCCATCTGATACCCAGCCTGATCTCCTTCGATTCTCGCAGGCTGGCGAGATTGATTGTAAAATAGTAGACTTAGCAATAGGAGTAGATTCATTTTCAGTAGGTAATGATGTTTGGACTTTATTTTTCGATGGCTCTAAGACATTGGAAGGGTCAGGGGCCGGCTGTGTCCTAACTGACCCACAGAAGAATAAACATTTCCTTTCATGTAGATTAGAGTTTGAATGTACTAATAATACAGCTGAGTATGAAGCACTGGTGCGGACTCAAGAAAGCAATTGACTTTAAGGTAAGTAATTTAAAAGTTTTTGGGGATTCTGAAATTATTGTGAAACAAATCCGAAATCAAATCCACTGCGTTTCTCCTCACTTAAAAGCTTACCAGAATGAGGTATGGGACCTTCTTAAGTGTTTTAATGCATTCAACATTATTTCAATCCCAAGAATTAAAAACACAGCAGCTGACTTATTAGCTACTTCGGCCGCTAGGCTTGTACCCTCAAATAATCGATGTACTGTTGAATTTCTTTTCAGGCCTTCAGTACCTGATATGATTACCAACCTGCGTGTGTTCGATGATGACCAGCAAATTATAGAATGTTGAACAAATGACGAGGTATTCAAAGGAGCGATTATTGATGATGAAGAACACCAGGCCGAGATGAAATTTGATAATTTCATCCCGAAAGGGGTCCGAACGTTAGAAAACATGTTTGACTTGAATGAAAAGTTTAGGAGACCCGCCAACGTGAAGAATAATAGCTCAACTCTACAGTTCGAGCTGATAAATTTGGGAACTGAAACGACACCTAAGTTCGTGAATCTCGGCAAATGTTGTTTGCCGACAGAGAGAGACAAGTTCATCAACCTATTTAAACAATACAAATATGTCTTTGCCTGGACATAACAAGAGTTAAAGACATACGATACCAGCATCATCAAACACATTGTTCCCATCAAGGCGGGAGTCAAGCCATATCAGCAGCCCTTGAGGAAAATGCATCCAAAACTGGAACCACTGATTCAGAGTGAGGTAAAGAAATTGTTGGATGCCAGAATCATTTTTAAAGTCAGACACTCTAAGTGGGTATCAAATCTGGTACCGGTCAGAAAGAAGTCAGGAGAAATCAGACTGTGTGTGGATTTCAGGAACTTAAACCGCGCATTGGATAAAGATAACTATCCTGTGCTACCCATGGAGCAGCTGCTACAAATGGTTTCAGGTTCTGAACTGTTTTCATTATTAGACGGGTTCTCTGGCTACAATCAAGTGTTGGTAGCCGAAGAAGACAAATTAAAAACAACGTTCAGGACAAAGTGGGGAACTCTTGCCTATAGAAGGATGCCCTTTGGACTGATTAATGCGGGAGCGACATTTCAGAGAGCTATGGACATAGCTTTCTATGGACTAATTGGATGAAGCACTGTGGTGTACCTTGATGACATTACAATATTCTCGAAGAAAAGAGGAGAGCATGCTTTTCACCTAAAGCAAATTTTCGAACGCTGTCGAAAATATGGCATCTCCCTCAATCCCAAGAAGTACGTGTTTGCCATCACTGAGGGAAAGTTACTGGGGCACATAGTTTCAAAGAAGGGTATATCTATAGACCCAGAAAGAATTAAGGCCATTGAAAAAATTCCCATGCCCCATAATAAAAAAGGAATGCAATCGTTTATGGGAACCATAAATTTTGTACGAAGGTTTGTGCCTAATTTCGCTCAGACTGTCAAACCACTCCAGCAGATGGTCAAACAAAATACACAATTTAAGTGGACTGATATTGAGAAGGATGCTTTCAACAAGATTAAAACTGCTGTTGCACACGCTCCCTCCTTGAAAATCCCCGACTTTGATAAAGACTTTATTATGTATACATTTGCATCCGATGATTCGCTGGCAGCTGTACTCATGCAAAAGGAAGATGGGGGGGATGAATTCCCAATCGCCTTTATGAGTACTGGTCTGCAGGGGGCTGAGTTAAATTACCCGGCTATTGATAAGCAAGCTTATGTAGTGTTTAAGGCAGTGAAGCAATTCAGGCCTTATATATTAAAGAATCGAACCAAGGTGACAGTCCCCTACCCAGCTGTAAGATCCCTTCTCATACAGAAAGAGTTAGGAGAGAAGAGGGGCAACTGAGTAACAGCCCTTCAAGAGTACGACCTTGAATTCAAGCCAGCCTCTATAGTCAAAGGTCAAGGGTTATGCAAATTGATGACTAAAAGTGGGAACAATGAAGAACAAGCCTGGGAAGATGATGCCGAATTACATGTAATGGATGTATGCCCTTTGTTTACAGCTCCCGAGTCTTGGTATAGAGACCTTGTACATTACTTACAGTCAGGGCTGCTTCCAGAACATTGGAATTCCAAGTAAAGAAGAGCGTTACGTCTTAAGTCAGCCTCCTATCAACTTGTTGAAGGAATATTATTCAGGAAAAACTACGATGGAGTCCTTCTAAGATGCTTAGAGAAAGCAGATGCCAAGAAAGTAATGTCTGAATTGCACGATGGTCCGGCTGGGGGACATTATTCAGGGGACACTACAGCCCAGAAGGTCCTCAAAGCTGGTTATTACTGGCCTACACTCTTCAAGGATGCACACGCACATGTCAGAAAGTGTGATATTTGCCAAAGGTGTGGTGGAAGACAACCTAAAGCAGCAGCACCCCTAAAGCCTGTGATGATCACGGAACCATTTGAGAAATGGGGGCAGGACATTATCGGAGAAATAAAGCCAAATTCGTTCTTGCAGCACAAGTATATTCTTACTGCGACTGCTTATTTCACTCACTGGGTCGAAGCTATCCCACTGCGTAAGATAAATGAAGACAAAGTCATCAGCTTCCTACAAGATCATATCATGACCAGGTTTGGAGTTCCAGTTTCATTAGTATTTGATAATGCTAAATACTTTTCATCGATCAAATTGAATGCATTTGCTCATGATAAAGGAATAAAATTGCATTATTCTACTAATTATTATCCACAAGGAAATGGCCTGGCCGAATCCTCTAATAAAAACCTGATTAGAATTCTGAAGAAGACTGTAATAGAAAACCAGAGGATTTGGCACTCAGCCTTACCCAATGCCCTGTGGGCTGACAGAGTCACCCCCAAGTTTGCTATAGGAGTGTCACCCTATACCCTTGTCTACGGTAAAGAAGCCATCCTCCCTCCCAATATCATGCTACCATCTTCCATACTAGCTCAAGAGTCTAGGGGATCGGATGATGAAGTTTTACAAATAAGAATATATAATCTCCTAAAAGCAGAGGAGGCTAGATCTAAAGCCAAAGAACGCTTTAAGCTACAACAAGAGTCAGTTAAGAAATGGTTTGACAAGCATAAAGCTAGGACAAAAGACTTTGAAGTAGGAGACTTAGTCCTCAAATGGGATCATACCCATGATGAGAAAGGAAAACATACTAAGTTCCAGCAGTTGTGGATAGGCCCTTTTCAGATTTCAGCAAAGCTTGGTCCTTCTACTTATAAACTGCAAGATCTACAGGGGTGGGAAGAGAATTTACCAGTGAATGGTTTGGTTCTCAAGCCTTATTTTTCTTGATTTTTGGTGAGTTTTCTGCCTTGTATATAAATAAGCCATTTAGCTGTCTTTGAGTCATGTTTTTCAGTTTGCTTTATTTTGAGTTTCTTGATTTCAATAAAAGGGACGAACACGTGGTTTCATGGGGAACATCCAAAATTTTTGGGTTTGATAAACGTTTTGGTGTCAGACTGTGTGTTGCTAATTTATATGAAAGAATTTCTTCCAGTATAGCAGTTTTCTCGAAGAACTCTGTGTGCGTTGAAGTCCTGCTTAACCCCGGTGAAATAAACCAGATTCGAGGAGTCTAGGGTACTATGTCGAGGCTCCATCCACGTCACATTTAAAATGTCCTAAGGAGAAACATCAAAGGACCCATGGGAAGGAGCAAGGCGAACAATGTATTAAATATAAATGATCCCATGCCAAGAAACGAATGCCAAAAGGCAAATAAAGAGTGAAAACTCCTATGAAAGCATCATAAATCAAAGCAGGAGCTGAATTACAAATACTTAATTGCCGAAATATCCTCTCTGTCCGTGGGTTTGAACTTGAAGTACACCACTCACACAAAAGGACACTATGGGATAGAGGATCCTGAATCAAAGTTCAGTAAGAAAGGCATGTAAGCAAACTCATATGAAATAGGACAAAAGTCCGAAAGCATAAGAAAAGTGTGAAAATGGCATAGGAATGAGGAACAAATGAATATTTTTGTTTACCATATGCTCCAATCCTGTGGTGTCCAACGCTTTTAGCCACCTGAAGACAACGGTAATAATGAAATTCATCCTCCGGCCTCAGCATAGTTATCTGGACTTGACGATTTTGGTTTCCACTCTCCCTAATTGGACTGTCATCAATGATTAAGGGTACATACTGCTGTCATTTAAGAAATCCATATTGCTAGAAGAATTCAATATGATGCTTTTTGTTGTTGAACAGTCTGTCACTCAAAGGTTGATCGCCCAGAGATCTAGGTTCACTAGGGAATCGCCAATTGTTGCAGCTGCAACTTTTCTTCCCCTAATTTCTTAAATTTTGGGGCCCCTCCTTATCACTTAGAGTTGTTGATTTCGTGTGATCCATGAAGGTCTGGTCTGGCCATAGCTTTGGTCGATTCTAATGATTGATTCGCAGCCTGTCTCTCCAGAGCACGTTTGTGTTAAGATTTTATTGTAGATCGCCGAGGTGAATGTGGTTTTGATAGCCAGAGTTTAGTCAGATCAGTTGCCTTTTAAGTAACCCGTTGTCTCTGAGATATTTTAGTCTGGCCACTGCTATGTTGAGCTCTTCAACACTTATTTTTTCTGTGATCGGGCATAAATTTTATGTTAGATCGGAAGCTATGAAGTTTCATCCCCTCCGCCGTTACGGCTCTGAAATCGTTTATTCGTCTGATGTCAAAGCCGTCTGATTTTCGATTTACTTTTCCTGCCTTTTCGTCGCGTGCCTGAAGCCTCTACCTTTCTGCCATTGCGGCGGGAAAAGTGTTTCCACCCCCGAAACGAAAAATCGTCCGACTTCCGACTTAAAGCTCCTCTTGCCCGCGTTTCGCTTGTTCACAAATTATGCCTCGCCCGGCGTTGCGGCTGGGAAAACCTTGTGGCCTCCGATCTTATTTATTTTCGATTGCCGACTTTAAGTTTTCCCGCCAGTGAGTTTACTGTTGACCATCGTAGGCTAGGTTTTTCAAACCCGCAGGAGGTGCACCTTGCCATTTCCTTGTGGAATAGTCGTTTTCTAATTGTTAATATTTGCTATTTTGAATGATGCTTGTCGATTGATGGCAGGCAGTTTCGAAGAAAGCGGTCAATCTACCGGGGTGCAGAGAAAGACGGACCCGTTCGGCGGAAGGGTGACTGAAACCAGGGAAGTGGAGGACGAAATCCGGAGCCGTAAAGGCGCGAACCCAAAACTGATCAGTTACCAAGGGGCTCATGATTGCATACAGACAAGATATAGAAATGTGAAGCGTTTGAGAAACTGGAAGACCATGCGTTTGGGGGAAAACGAAACGCTCTGTAATTGTAGTTTAAATATTGGAAAGTGGAACTGAACCGGGGCTTTTTTCCCTGGAAAAGATTGGTAAACCATTTCTTTGTAAGAGGAACTATTTCATTTTACAATGAGGAACTGTAACTTTTTCCTGTTGGAGAAAGCGAAATGTGGAATGTATCAATGCGACTAAATGAATAATGTTGAAGAGGAACTACTTCATTTTCAGCTGTGTTTCATTTGTTGTGAGAGTGTTTGACTTCCCGAACCTATGTTCTTGTTGAATGTTCTTCAGTATATTTTATGATGTTTTCCACTGTGAGTAATAAGTGTTATTCATAAAATGATTAGCTATCTGATTGTTTAAATATCTGTAATTGTTCATGTGTCTTGAATGAAGTATCAACTATCTGTATTTCTTCATTCTGCATGTACAAAATGTATTACTCACCAATAAATGCTAATTCTGCTCCCTAGGGATAGTTTAGATAAGTAGTTTATTTTCTTGTCGTATGTGATTTGAATGTTTGTGAGCCTTAAGATGAGAGGTAAGAACCTGCGCATCACATTGTGACTGCTCCCTGCATTTTTATCACCCTGCATTGTTAGTTAGGCACCTGCATTTCATAATTTAAGTCAAAATGCAAAAAACTCGATGGACCGGGCCACAACCGGTAAACCCTTTGTTTTTTTCTTGACCTACAGTAGCCGGGCCGCAAACCGGACGGATTCCCTATACCAAACGGTCAACGGGATAGTTGGGAACGCTGATTGGGAAGAATCCCTTACTGTTGTCACTTGCAATTTTCCAGGCACCAACAGGTACATGTTATGATATTTACACACTTAGGAGTTAGTTAAGATCAACTTGTGTAATATATCCGTTAGGTAAAAGTGTGTTTCTTTAGTATGCATTAGTATGGATTTGTAAATATCATAATCCAACAGTCACGATATGTTCTAGACATAGAGTGATCTCACAGTTCAACTTCTCTTAGATCATACTTACCATTGATCTGTGGCTTAACACCCGATTGTTCTATGATCTCTATTTAAAGAGCATAGAGGGTCCTTGGCTAGTTGATCGATTATGAGAAGCCCATGTAACTTTCTTTCTTTTGCATAATAAATTGCTCCAAGTAGTTATTTGGCTGGGGCCGTGGACTGTTTCCCTCTCGAGGGTTTTAACCACGTGACAAACATCGGTGTGTTGATCTGTGATCTATTTGTGTGAATCAATTTCTCAAGGTGTTCAATCTTTTGGGAGTACCCTGTGTACTCGAACATGGTATTCGAGCTTTTATGAAGAGTCGCTTTCGGTTTTGATCTAGATCTGAAACCGGTGTTGCCGAAACTTTGAAAGGGTTTTTGGTTCTGGATTTTCTATGCATTTTTTTTCCTATGAGAGCTATTTTATTGTGTCCGGAGCGTTGTTTCCATTGGGAAATAGTTTTTGTTTCACCGAAAACCATTTTCGTTTGTTCTAGAAACACCAATTTCAGCAAATCTTAAGGTATAATGTTACAGTGACAATTTTTTTTTTTTAATTTCTCATATTTTATCAGTTTTATTATTAGATCTTTATTGTTTTAGTCTCCGACTGTTTCCTTCCCTGGTTGTGTATGCTCTTTTCCGTGCACCTTACACGATTGCGGCGAATCAGAAACAACGAGGGAAAGTTTTTTTTCTTGTCTTCTCGGCTATGTATGCTCTTTGTCATGCACCTTGTGCGATCACAACAAATCAGAAACAATGAGAAAACTTGAAAACGTAGACTTTCCGGGTAAGCTAACCAAGATCTAACCCCTTTGTGTGGAAAAAAAATTGTTTTTCGTTTTTTTTTTGTGATTTGCAGGGGAAAAAAAAAAACAAGCACGAAGAACAAAAGAGAAAAGTAAAAAAAAACAAAAACCCCCCTTCCTCTTTCCATACTTTTATGTACCTTTTAAACTTAGCTCACTTGGTCCAAAGTTGCTTTACTCCTTGATAAGTCTTGAGTTCAAGTCTTATCAAGCTACTTTTTATTGCATGCAATTTCTATTTTCAAGTTACTTTATTGTAAAAGTGCATCTCACATAAATAAAATGAAATAAAAAGTGAGTCACTTAAGTCTTTAATTTATTGTCGCACTATTTAAAAGTCACATTATTGTAAAAGTGAACATCACTTATTCTACAAAAGTGATTCACTTTAAAGCAACTTTATTGTAAAGTGATTGTCAAAGGTTGACATTGAGAAGAGAGGGCTTCTTTTTTTTAGTTGGTCAAGTTAATATCTGCCACGTCACTATTGGGGACATCTTCAACATTTTTTTTGATCAACCATAACTTCATCATCCAGAATTAGTTTTAAGTGCCGTTTTTTTTAAAACCACATATTTTTTCGAGCTCTTTGCATCAAGGCAGTTAGTTTCTATTCTTTCAGCCATTATTTTATAGTATGGCCGCCCCTTGTGATATTATACGTACAAGTTCTAACTATTTCTCACGGAAATCTCGTATGGAGGATGTTCTTCAAAGTAGGGGAATTTTCAAGATAACCTCAGGGAAAGAAACAGAACCCACTGATAATGATAAGATAATTAAATTGGCAAATAGATGTGATGAAGCTCGTGGATTGATTGGGAAGTCAATCTCTACTAATTTGCGATTCCACATATCTGGAATTGATGAACCTAATCTCGCTTGGGAAAAGTTGGAATCTATGTTTGGTAAACACAATAAAATTCAGGGTCATCAACTTGAGAATGAGTTGCTTTCCTTGAATCCAAATAATTTTTCATGCATTCAAGACTATTTATCTAAGTATAAAACTCTTAGACTCTTATGTGCAGAATGCAAGATTAAGAAAGAAGACAAACAATGTATTTATCATATTCTTTTCAAACTTGGACCTGCATATTTTGTTTTTGTATCTACATTCTACTCCATAAAAGAATCATTGACTGCAACTAGCTATCAAGAGCCTAGTCTTGAATCTTTTTGTGATTCCTTAATTAGAGAGCAAGATAAGCTCATTCATCTTGGAATAGTTAACAATGAAGATACATCTGGGAAAGCCTTATTGTCCCAACAAAAAGAAAAATCCAAGCCTCCCAAGAAACAAAATTTTCGCAATAATAATCCAAACAACAAGGGTCCCAAACCCTCTCAGTCAGCTCCTTCTTTAAAAAATGACAAAGAATCCAAGCAAAAAGGAAAGAAGACTAAGCGTCGTTGCAATTTTTGTGGGAAATATAATCATGATGAATCTAAGTGTTTCAAGAAGATGGTAGCCTTAGAAGTAGCAATGAAGAAGCACCACATCAGCATAGATTCGTGTTCAGAATCTAACTCTCATGGACATGCACTTTGTGCTTTTGGTTACTCTTATACTGCATCTTCTTCTTCTACTTCAAATGAATGGCTTATTGATTCTGGAGCATCTTATCAAATGGCTAAGGATCAAGTCATATTTTCTACTATGCATGAATGTAACACCAAAAAAATATTTGTTGGTGATGATAGATATCTAAGTGTTGTAGGATTTAGAACAGTTCCAGTAGAAAATAGTCATTTCAGTGATGTACTATGTGTTCCAAAAATTTCCTACAATTTGTTATCAGTCTATCAAATTACTCATTTAGGTGAAGGTAAAACTGTGACGTTTACACCTCACCAAGTTGTAATCAAGGATTTTAAAAATACTCAAAATGTCCTTACTACTGGAACTGTTGATGATATTACCAGGTTGTACAAATTTAACAACTTTGGGTCCTCACCTTTTCCTTCAGTTTTTGTTGCTCATAGTGATAGCTTCAGCAAACTTTGGCATGAGCGATTGTCACTTAAATTATCGCTCATTGAAACAACTATGTAAAGAAAATATGGTGACTGGTATTCCAATGGTATCTTGCAAGGATGGTGTTTGTTCTGGTTGTGTACTCGGAAAACATCATCGGGACAGTTTTGACAAACGTGCCTCTTGGCATGCCTCGGTTCCTTTGGATCTTGTGCATAGTGATTTGTGTGGTCCTCTTCCATCTGCTTCCTTTTCTGGTTTCAAATATTTCTTAACTTTCATTGATGACTACTCCAAATGCACTTGGGTTTACTTCCTAAAACTTAAGAGCAAAGTATTTAACATGTTCTTGGCCTACAAGGCCCTTGTTGAAAAACAATCTGGTCATCAAATTATTAAGTTAAGATATGACAATGGAGGAGATAATGTTAACAACAAGTTCACTACTTTCTGCACTGAACAAGGAATCCAACAACAACACATTGTTCCATATACACCACAACAAAACGGTGTAGTTGAACGGAAGAACCGCACTTTAAAAGAAATGGCTAATTGTATGATCCAATCTAAGGGACTAAGTCTTCAATATTGGGTTGAGGCCATAAATTGTGCAAATTACATAGTTAATCGCACACCCACTAAATTTTTACAAGGTATAACACCGGAAGAAGCATGGATTAAAATTAAACCAAATGTAAGTCACTTTCATGTGTTTGGTTGTGAAGCATGGGCTCACATTCCGGATGAAAAACGGAAAGCATTGCAGCCTAAAAGTGAAAAGTGCATATTTGTTGGATATTCTAAAGATGTAAAAGGTTATAGACTTCTTCAACCCCATTCACATGATATAATCATTAGAAGAGATGTTAAATTTGATGAAAATCTCTTGGCCTGCAAGCCTAACTTGGCGAGTGTGCCATCTTTGGCCTGCGAGCCTGATTCGACGATTCTTCCTTCTTCTTCTTCTTCCAACTTCCTTAACATGTTTCCAACTCCAGTTTCTAATGATGACAGTGAGGATGAAAATCCACCTCCGCCTACTCATGTTCCTCTAATTACACCAGCACCAATACTTCCTCGATGGGTCCGTTCAACATGTGAAGCAGCTAGTGATCTTTTTGGTGATCCTAGAGATCAGCGTCAAACACGTTCTCAATTTTAGCGAGCCTCTTCTCTTTTGGCTCAAGTTTTTGAGAATCATGATCTAGAAACTTTTGCAGAAGCTTTAGGAAATCCAGATTGGGATGCAGCTATGGATGAAGAATGTCGTTCCTTAATGGCGAACGATACTTGGGATCTTGTTCCTCTTCCAAAAGTAAGAAAACTTGTCAGATGTAAATGGGTCTACAGAACTAAGTATGCATCAGATGGAAGTGTTGAAAGACTTAAGGCAAGGTTAGTTGCCAAAGGTTTTTCCCAAGTTGAAGGGATTGACTACAATGAAACCTTTGCCCCTGTAGCAAAAATGAACTCCATCCGCCTTGTTCTTTCCCTTGCAGCCTTACATAACTGGGAATTCCATCAAATGGGTGTCAATTCTACCTTCTTACATGGTGATTTACATGAGGAAATTTACATGGAACAACCTCCCGGATATGTTCATAATAACTCTAGCCTTGTTTGTCTCCTTAAGAAATCCTTATATGGCCTTAAGCAAGCTCCTAGAGCTTGGTATGCCAAAATGGATAGCTTTCTCCTTGACACTAGTTTTTCTAGATGCCATTCTGGCCCCAATGTCTATACCAAGAAAGTAGGAAACCATCTCATCATACTTGTTCTTTATGTTGATGATCTTATCCTTACTGGTAGTGACCCTAAACTTATAACCCATGTGAAATCTAGTCTTAAGCAAAATTTTGAAATGTCAGACTTAGGACATTTGCATTATTTTCTTGGTCTCCAAGTCTTGCAAACCAAAGAAAGAATCTTTCTTTCCCAGTCTAAGTATGCTTGTGACCTTCTTCGTCGCTTCCACATGGAATATTGTAAACCAGCCCCTTCTCCCTTCCATTCTGGAGTCAACCTTTCTACCACTTGTACTTCCCTTGAAGTAGATGCCACCTTGTATCGTCAGCTTGTTGGTATTCTTTTATACTTGACTCATTCTCGTCATGACCTTTCCTTTGCCATTGGTCGTGCTGTCCGTTATATGCAAACTCCTCATGAAAGTCACTAGAAAGCAGCAAAAAGAATACTTTGATATATTCGAGGTACAATTCAGTTTGGGATTTATTACAATACAGGGGGGAATATTTTTTGGTTGGTTTCACTGATTCAGATTGGGCTAGCGATCCTGATGATCGAAAGTCTACTGCAGGTTATGTTTTCAGTCTAGGATCTAGACCTGTCACTTGGGATTGTAAGAAACAACAAGCTCTTTCTCTTTCTTCAGCAGAAGCATAATATCGAGCCACAGTTAATGCCAGTCAGGAAGCTTTATGGCTTTGACAGATCCTTTCATAGTTTGGATTCGAGCAGCAGCATCCTACTCCACTTTGGTGCGACAATCAAGCTTGCCAAAGATCCAATTCTACATCAGTGCAGCAAACACATTGAGCTACACATGCACTTGATCAGAAATATTGTTCATGATAATCAAGTTATTGAAGTTCTCTATTGCCCTATGGATGATCAAGTTGCAGACATCTTCACCAAGTCTCTTACAGAAGTGAAGTTTTCTAAACTTCGGTCTACGTTAGGAGTTCAGGAATGTGTCCTTAAGGGGGGATAGGCTCTAATGTCTCCTTCCTTCTCCTAATAGTGTCACTTTTGTAAATCCTTCAATCTTATCCCAAGTTGTTCTTAAGGGGGGATGTTAGGATATTTAGACACTTAGGAGTTAGTTAAGATCAACTTGTGTAAGATATTCGTTAGGTAAAAGTGTGTTTCTTTAGTATGCATTAGTATGCATTTGTGAATATTATAATCCGATGGCCATGATATGTTCTAGATATAGAGTGATCCGATGGTTCAAATTTTATTTAGATCATACCTACCATTGATCCGTGGCTTAACACCCGATTGGTCTATGATCTCTATTTAAAGAGCATAGAGGGTCCTTGGCTAGTTGATCGATTATGAGAAGCTCATGTAACTTTCTTTCTTTTGCATAATAAATTGCTTCAAGTAGCTATTTGGCTGGGGCCGTGGACTGTTTCCCTTTCGACAGTTTTAACCACGTGACAAACATCGGTGTGTTGATCTGTGATCTATTTGTGTGAAGCAGTTGCTCAAGGTGTTTGGTCTTTTGGGAGTACCCTATGTACCTGAATAATACAGGTGTCCTCATTAAACCAAGTGAACTCACTCAACTCATCATCTATTCAGTTTCGAATATCTATCTCGTACGGGCTTCATAGGCATGAGCTATTGCTTCCAACTATATATAGTAGTCTTGTAGAAATTGGACAACTAAAAGAAGGATCTATAATCAAAGTTACCAAATGTACATGCAACATTGTACATAGTGTAACGTATGTTTAATTTCCTTGTTGTCTTTCTCAACTTAGTCAATTTCACACTATTCGTGCATCCAGGGTTTTTCTATCCCATTGAACTCTAACATACTTCTTCTCACAGGACTATCGCATTACTTGCACTCGAAGTTGTCACAATGGACGCGACAATTATTGGAGTTCCTGCACCTTACCATTTACCTATATATTATCCCTCGCAGATTTTCTCCTCTGCTCTAGTGAATTCTACCTCAGTAGATGAAAACCATGCCTTAGCTGCATCAACTATTCCATTCACATCACTAGAATCTTCTAGCAAAGTTTGGAATATCCAAGGTCGAGTTATTGCCAAGACAAAGCTACATGAATATGGAAACAAACAAGGGTCTGGAAAAATATTTGGATTTGACATTGTTAATGCTTCAAACGATGAGATACATATATCTGCATTCAATGAATTGGCAGTGTCTTTGTATGACCAAATACAAATAGGAATAGTGTTCATATTATCAAATGGCACAGTGAAACCATTCAATCCAATTTTCAACCATTGAAAATCCATAATGAGATTTTCCTAGGCTCCTCCTCAACCATCCAACCATGCTTAAATGAATACCCCTTAATACATTTTTATTGCTTTAACTTCAAAACTATTCAAGAGATACAAACTATACCCGTCAATTCCATGGTGGACCTTGTTGGGCTTGTCATTTCAGTTTCTCCTACATCCACAATACGAAAATGGGATAGTGTTGAGACTGTTAGGTGCACTATTGGACTCTGTGACATGTCAGGCTATAGTATTGACATAATACTTTGGGGAGAACATTGTCAAATTGAAGGAGTTGAACTTGCCATCCTACATAGTTTACCTACACCTCCAGCTGTAGCAATCAAAGGCAGTCATGTTATAGATTTCAATGGAAAATTTGTTGGAACTATTTCCAACACTACTGTTTTTATAAACCCAAAAAATGAAGACACTTCACTTCTCCAAAAATGGTTTCATGACAATGGATTTCGTTCAACATCGCCATCTTTGAGCAGAAAGTTCAATAACTCTCAATCTGGTTCTCATAAATTCATTACCATCAATCACCTGCAAAGTCTTCAAGTGTTTGAAAAACCTATTTGGTACTCTCTTGTAGCAACCATCACAAATGTTAGCATGAATGACTTTTATTTCCTTGCATGCCCTCTTTTTGTTGACAGAATACAATGCATGAAAAAGATTTCCCACAAAGTTGGAGACATTTGGCATTGTGTTAAATGTGATGGAGAGTTTCTTGATTGTGACTACCGATATATACTAAAGGTTGAATTGGAAGATATCACTGGATACCTTCATGGTGTCATATATTTTTATGATGTTGCAAACTAGCTCATGGGAATTTTTGCAAAATATTTGTCTCTTCTCTCAACTGAAACAACATCAATTGATCAAATAGTCTAGAGGATCTGCAACAAAAAATTGCTTCTTACTCTTTCAGTTAGAACAGAGACCTTCTGTGGAGTAGCATGCCTAAAAGTTGTAATTGTCTTGGTTGAAAACACATAAACGGTAATTTCAGATGGACACATAAATATATAAATTTTTCCAACTTGATACTTAACCATTCTTCATTGTTTATAATGATTTCTTTCAATTGTCAATTTTAAGTCCTTGTTTCATTGTTCAACATACCATGGTATTTTTTTTACTCTCTTATAGCACCACTTTCTTGTAGTTTCATACATGTATGTTGAAATTTTTACTATTACAGTCATTTGCAAAAATAGATAAATTTTAACAGAATAATTTTTTTACAATTTTATCAGTTACATTAAATCGATAACAGTGGGAAACCAAGGTTATGAGTCACTGCACTCTTTGATTGGAAAGAACTGACAGTAATATTGATCCATCTAAATTTTATTAACTATCCCGGCAATCTACATTCCATAATTGCGGGATGTAGGATGTGGGATGGAATAAATACCAAAGTTTTATTCAATCTATCCTGCAATCTACATCTCGCAAAATGCGGGTAGTGGGTTCCGGGAACACGCAAAAAAAACACAAAATCAATCACCATTTGTGGGATGTGGGTTGCGGGATGAAAAAATTGACAGATTATAAACTTCAAGATCCCACAATCCGCATTGCGGGTTGTGGGATACGGGATACGGAATGAGGGGTAGGCACATTTCTTTGAAAAAAAATAGTTTTCCGCAATCCACCAAAGGAATTCAAAACACACAAAAATTTGAAGAATTCAACTAAGTTAAATCATAGAAACCATGATAAATATTTTGGCAACCCCCAAAATGACTTGAACAATTCAGAAATATTACCTTCCATGTAACATTGGGATTTTCATGTTTTGGATAAGGCATAAGATCTATTGTACCAACAACAATCTACCAAATATCAAATTCCAAAATCTAAATAACATATGCCCAAGGTAGACTTTCCGCAATCCGAAAAATAAATTCATAATCAATCTTTCATTTTCGCTTTCCCTTTCCGTAGATTAGGTTTTTTCAATATTCATTCTTAGAGCCAGTAGAGCTCGATATTACAGGAATCCAAGGAAAAACTTGTAAATTCACAAAAAATTGACTAGGTTCTATTGCACTATACACTTGGTTTTATCTACTGAACAACACCTACTCGTTAATACAAGGTACTATATAATAAGTTCGTGGAATAACTCCACATGTGTCAGATACTATTGGAACACCAGCATACATCTGCATACCATCAATGATCGCCTGCAATCTGCGATCATCTACATGAACATAATGTGATGTCGGAATGAAAAAGTAAGGGGTGAAAGGGAAAGCAAAAAGGTAAATTGATAAATTCAATCTCAATTTACTTTTCCATTTTCTGCATTGGAAAGCGGAAAGGTAAATTGATAAATGAATTTTCAATTTACCTTTCCGCTTTCCTCTTTTCGCATTGGAAAGTGGAAAGCTAAATAACTTTACCTTTTCATTTCGGAAACCCGAATACTATTCTGAAATATTGTTGTTTCAATGTTCAAATGATGGCTTTCAACAGGATTGCAAAAAAAATATGATACGAAATTGAATTTTTCTAATAACTTACTACGTAAGAGTTACTCTTTTTTTTCATATATACTTTCTCACAATACACGTTTTTCTTCTATATTGCTATTTTCTTACAATTATCAAGCTAGCACTTCAAAATCAAAATTTACTCCAGTTATATTATTTCAAGCTACATTCTTACTCCCTCATAAGCAATGTATTAACATTTGTTTTTTATCTTCTGCTTTATATCCATATAGTTTGCAAATAATACATGTAGAAAATTTGTCGCTGCCAAAAATCAAAGGTGTTTAACAACTTTAGAATTTTCTTATAGAAACTATACCCAATCGTGACAATGAACAAGCCAATGCACGAAGAAGAATTTTATATGCACAAAACGAGATAAAAACAACAAGAAACAACGTCTCCTTTACAGGGCTGCTCATCTGCCTGTGGACATATCTTTTTCAATTTATCATGCAGAACCTGTCGACACAGCTTCACTTCTATCTCCTATGGAAAATCCATTGAAGAACCAACTCAATGATGCACATCAATGTTTTCATAAAAAAGTGGACCAACTAGCTGATATGAATGTCTGCTCGATTTCCAAAGAATGCTACCCCGGTATTGTAACAAAAAAATTCCATGGTGGATACGCTTGATCTCGTTGTATTCTAGAACGAAAAGGAAATTGATTTTCATTGGAAAACAATATGGATCCGGGAAACCAATCAGCTGTCGTTGCAGTACTTACACAGGTTGAATAAATGCTCATTAGTCATGCTAACCCAATCTTGCAGGTGACACATGCTCATGGTGGTCAATATAAATAATCTAGCCATACTATTTTCTTCCCCCAAAATATTTCCAATCTTGCCACATACCTACTGCATTTAGTATCAGAACTCGACATCCTCATTGTCCAGAAATGCAATTCGACAAACAATCCATATGAACTGTTTGTTAGTCGTACACATTTTCTTGTTTCCCTTCAATTCAAAATGGCAAATGATCCATACTACAAGGATGTACAGGTCAACCCAATTGCATTAGCTTCTCTACCTCTTATTTCAGCAGACATTTCATCTTTGATTCTGTATCTTAATAGCAATGATGCATTATCTCATCAGCAAAGCTTGTCCTGTACAGATCAACCATGAGATTCATTGGAACCCTATGAATTGGAATCCTCATCATTTATTTCAACATAGACTAATGCTAGAACTGAAGTTGAAGAAATTAGACAGTTGTTACACATACCAAATATCCCACTACCACCTTCCATTGATTAGCCCCCTATAGAAATGTCCCCTATCAATGAGTACAACACATAATGTATTCTTTCCGTGGCTTTTACAAATTTGTTTCTGATAGGTACAACAATGTTATTACAACCATGCATTCATGAGGTTGATATGCATGAATATGCACTTTACCTCATTCGCTATCATGACAACAGATTTGACCAACATCCTCACTTCCGATACTATATATACAATGTAATTATGCGTCATTAAAGTAATACTATTGCCTCTATTTTGTCAAAAAAAATCTTGAAGATACACTAGCCCCCACAGTACTTGAGCTTGTCAACCAATTAGAAGACATGCCTAATGAGAAAATTGGTGAAAGGGTTGCAAGCTTTGGATCTTCATTACGTGGAACACGTTCATATTGGAACAAAAGTAGAGCTCAACTCACAAATATGATCAATCAACAAGGTACACCAACGTTCTTCTTCACCCTTAGTGCAGCTAACACAAAATGGCTAGATTTGCATGCTCTAATGCCTGCTAAACATCCTACTAGTTTACCTCAAGAATATCAATCGAAGGTTCGCAACATCATATCAAATCCACATATTACATCATAGTACATGCACAATAGATTCATTTCTTCAAGAGGTGCTTCAAAAAGGTTTTCATATAACAGATTCTTGGTGTAGGTATTATACCATATATTCCTTATTTATTTTATCTTCGTACTTTTTACTTTACACAATCTATTTCTAATATATGATTTTTCCTCCAATGTAGAGATGAATGGAAGCATAGAGGATCGACAAACATTCATGGTTTTATTTGGTTGGAAAATGCACCAAATATGGATACGTTAGATTGGGAAGATGATGTTGCAGTTGAAGCTGCAAAAACATTTTTGACACATATGTGACACCTTGGAATCCTCATAATTCCCACTTGTCCACATCTGGGTCACACCATTCTAGTACAAATGATCCATGCAGTCTCGCATCACCATCGATATTTGCATCAAACTACTCAACTGACTATGAAGAACTTGTCAATTTTGTTCAAAGGCACACCGGATGTTCAGAGTCAACTTGCCTTCACAAAAAAGGAACATATGTTCAATGTCGCTATGGTTTTCCATATGAGCTACAAGATACTTCTTCGTTATTCATTGATCCAAATGGACGGAAAACCTACAATCCTGCAAGAAATGATCCCCTTTTAAATATTCACAGCCCTACAATGATTTCAATATGGAGGGCTAATGTTGATTTCCAACTTGTTCTTTGTAAACATGTTGTTCTCAAATACATTTCAAAGTATGCATCAAAATCAAAGCCAAAATCAGAAACCTACCATGCAATTCTCTCTTGCCTTGCACATGCTGCACCAAGTGACATCCCCATTCTTCAGCCAATCAAACAATTCCTTGCACAAATAGTTGCAGAAAGAGACATTAGTGCACAAAAGACATGTCACATGTTGCAAAAAATTCCTCTTGTGCTTTGTAGCTGTCACTTCATTTCCTTAAACTAGATCCAAACTGTCTTCCATCATGTTTTTAATGACACTAATAACACCCCTACAACAACCCCCTTCATTTTTTCTTACATGCAAAGACCCATTTATCTTGAACATCTAACTCTTCTTGAAGCTGCTCGTTCTTGGTCTTTCTCACCTAATAGGAAAAAAAATCCATGGAAACAAAACTTGCGTGACAATATTGTTAGAGTTTATCCACATTTCACTTCCATTCCTCCCTCTGATTCTTCATATTTTGAACCGTTTTGTTGGAGTGAACTTATTTTATACAAACCTTTTTGGTCCATCCCTCATGATATTGGAACCACAACTTCTGAAATTATTTCTCATTGGCATCACATTAAAGGCACATATGTTGTGTGGCATATTCAATGTGCAGAACAAGAACCCTCTACACCTCTATCTAATGATTAAAAATCCACTGCTATTACCTTTTCGTTATTCCATACCATGGATGAATGGGAACTTGTCTCTCAAATGCATCTAGGAAATAACATCCAAGTTGATCACCTTGAAATGCTTGGGCATCATGAATTTGACAAAAATCACAATTGGTCAAATAATAATATACCCACCGATTTGCATGAGACAACAACATCATTCATTGACCTCAATCTCGTGTCCATCCAACTACATGAAGACACCCCATCCTTCCCCAATTCACCTAATTCCTTGTCTCCCACACAATGCATAGCCTTTGACCTTGTGATGTCCCATTTCAGAAACACTACATCTGCTCAACTGCTAAAACTGGTGATTCAAGGTACCGCAGCCACCAGAAAATCTTACCTCATATCTTGCCTAAAATTTGCACTTCAAACTACATCTGAGCAAAACCCCTCCCCACTTCTTCTCCTTGCTCCAACTGGTATTGTTTCTTTTAACATACATGCATCAACAATACATTCTGCTCTTCAAATACCCATTAGTGAAATGTAGCCTCTTGAAGGCCAATCCCTTTAAAAATTTCAAGAATAACTTCCCCATATTCGCTATATTCTCATAGATGAAATGAGCTTTATTGGCTCAAAAATGTTAACTCAAATCGATGCACGCTTACGTCAAGCTTTCCCCTCGAAAAGTATAAGCCCATTTGGTGGTTGCTCCATAATTCTTCTTGGTGACTTCAAAAAATTGACTCCTGTAAAATACATTCCCATGTATGCGGGCTCATCCATTGGAACTGGTCTTGGGCGTACATTTGATACTTTTATCACGCTGGAAACAATTTTTCGACAACAAGGAAATAGTCCTTCTCAAACAGCCTTTTGGAAACTCTTGGTAAACCTTCAAAAGTCAACCCCAACTGTTGAATACTGAGCACTCCTAATGACAAGAACAACCTCATTCCTTTCACATGTTGAAAATTATTCATTTGAACAATCTATCCACTTGTATCCCACAAATAGCTCTGTTGCACTGCACAACAAACACATGCTGAAACATCTTAATATGCTAATTGCACATTGCTTTGTAGAACAAAGGAACAAAAATTCCCATCAATTTATTGATGACGAACAACTGGCATCAAAGGTCCTTATTGTTGTTGGTCAATAGGTCATGTTAACTGCTAATTTATGGGTCCAAGCAGGACTTGCTAACAACTCACTTTGAAAAGTCATTGATATTGTCTATAAGACAAATGAGCAACTTCCTACCTTACCATCATTTGTTGTTGTCGAAGTCCTGCATTACAAAGAACCCTTATGGGATGCTTCTAATCCTACTTATGTTCCAATATCTGCAATAACAAGGGGATCCCGTAGACAACTACCACTTCGTATGGCATGGGGTTTAACAATTCATAAAGCCCAAGGTATGACCCTACAAAATGTAACAATAAATATTGGAAAGATTGATAGACAAGGGCTTACATTCACTGCAATATCAAGAGTTACATTTGTTTCAGGCCTACGCATTTCTCCACCTTTCTCTTTTTCCAGATACTCTCGAATGCAAGGCAATCAATATGTCCAACACAGAAAACAAGTGTTGGGGCGCGCACCCTAACGGTCCTTAAGGTGGGTAACTCTGCGAGTTTTGGGGAACTTGTAAGCAGAGCTACGGCTCAAAATAGTCTTAGGGGTGTCGGGGTTGAGTAAAAACCTTATTTTGTAATAAACCCATGGTTTAAATCCAGGGTTTAGGGTTTGGGGTACCCATGGTTTTAGTCCATGGTTTTGTAATAGTGCGCTGTATAAATAAGCACTCTTGTAAATAAGCCAGGTTAGACTTTTGTGTAAGAGGAATTGATGCGGAGCTAAGGCTATTTTGTAAGAAAAGGTTAAGTCCCAGCTGTGTGCGTGGACGAGCTCTGCAGCTTTGTGTGCAAAGGCCTGTAGCTGTGTGCGCGGCTTTGAGGACTTGAAGGGATCTGCAGCTGAGTGCGCAGATCAGAACTGTGGTTTTTGTAGAAAGTTGAATAAAACACAGTTCTGTGGACGTAACCCCTACACTGGGGGTGAACCACGTTATATCTAGTGTCGTGGTTCTGTGTGTTGTTTCTATTGTGTTCTTTTATGCATTAAATCTATATATCTGATAAGTAAAGATCACTGCTAGATAATCGTTTCGCTGTGAATTCCCAGTAAAGGGTTGCGCAAGGCACTGTTTGTTTATCTAACTGCGAAGCTAAATAAGTGAATGTTAAGCTCTATGATCTACATTTATAATCTATTTGAAAGCTAAAGGTACAGTAATATCCCTCTTCTGCTTGCAGAAATCTGGTTCTACGGCACCCCATAGCAGTTTCGGGTGAGACTGCAACCTGTTCGCAAGTTGTTGCCGAAAGGGCCAACTCTGTGGGTATTTTGTTGGTGCGAAGTTAAAGGTATAAAACCCAGGTCTGCCCTATAGTCCAACAAATTGGTTCCGTTGCCGATTGAACTTAGTATCTGCTCAAGAGGGGTTTACGTCATACCTCGAGGTCTATGTTCTGGAGACCCTCTGTGAAGGAAATCGGTGATTGGCTTGACGAGACTTATCTGAAATTTACCGCGCAAGAGAACAAGGATCCGCGTCGTAGTGCGAACGACTTTTTACAAAGGTATGTTTTTTGTGATGTTTATGAGATATTCTTTGGTAGTATCCACATAGATTTGCACCAGTGGTTATCCAGGTTAACAGAGAGAAGAACGAACTTCCAAGAACGTTAGTTTCCTGCTTGGACCCCCGCGAGAATTAATATACTGAAAAGGGTAAACAACGAGATATCCTGCGCTGTTGATTTCTGGACAACGCGAACCCTTGAGGCATTCATGACGGAGTTCGCCATCGACACGAGTACCTCCTTTAGTGAAGCTGAGCGATATTTTTTCAAAGGACCAAGGGGTAAGTTTTTTAATTCATTTAGTTTAAGAATTAAAATGCTATTAGCTGAAAAAAGTATATTGCTAATTGAATCAGACTGTTAGAGTTAGTATTACTAACCTATGTTTGCAAGTGAAAATACCTTCGACGAGCAAAGTGGTTTGCTGTGAAGTGGAAAAAGGTACAAGAGAGATTTTGGATCCTATTTCCAGGGTCATCATACCAAGTATCCCCCTGTAAATCCCGTAGATTCTAAAGAAACCCCTTCTATTGGAAACCCTCCGGTAACCCTGCAGTGAAGACCTATTATCCCTGAGAACCCGTCGTAGTCTGAAATTCACCTTAGCCTGAGTACTCCTATCACAGGTAAGTCTACCCCAGTAAGTTCCCCCCCACCTACTTCCAGTCCCCCTCCATCCCCCCCTAGAGCCACTATGGCCCATATGCATGATGACATTAAGCTACCTGTCTTCAAAGGAACTGGATCAGAGGATCCAGAACAGTTCTGGTTTTTATGTGAACTAGTATGGACTGCTAAGTCCATTACGGATCAAGATACAAAAAGAGCGCAACTGGTTACTTCTTTCAGAGACCATGCTCTGACCTGGTTCATGAAGTTCTCCAGCACTCAAAATCATGCATTGGCTGATATAAAAGCCACAATGATAAAGGAATTTAAGAAGCCGAAATCCGAGTCGCAGTGTATCATTGAATTGAAAGAGATTCAGCAGAGGCATGGAGAATCAGTGTGGGACTTTGATCAAAGATTCAAAGTTCTGCTAGATGAAGTCAGTTTCCCCATTGGACCTGTGCAGCATAAGGAATAGTTTATTGCAGCGTTGCTCCCACATATCAGAACTCCACTCATGCAACAGAAGGTTGCTGACCAGCAGGAGGCTCTGGAAATCACGATGAAGCTAGAAACCGCTCCTGTCGAGGAAAAATACGGTATTGCTCAAATCCAAGCGCAGTTGGCAGTGATGGCTCTGGAGCTTCATGATATGAAGAAAGGAAAAACTGGTAGCGAAGAGGTTTGGTGCACACAATGTCGAACAGAAGGTCACGACAAGGAACAGTGCCCTGTGGTAAGGAATTACATGAATACTGGTGCGCCAAACCCATTCAACCCTGCTGTTCTCTATTGTGAGATCCGTCGGACGACTGGCCAGCATTGACCTGAGAATTGCTATCTGCTACAGAGGTATGTGCAAGTCCCCAAGAACCCTTACTACAAATTCTGTAAGTCTATAGGACATAATGAAGATGAGTGTCGTAGTTATGACCTCATGCGAGAACGCACCTACGATGCCTATTGGGTACAAAATGAGGGACCGAGTAATGATGGCTATGGATACCGCGGTGGTGCATTAGGTAGAGGGGGTTTTGGAGGCCATGGTCGTGGTAGTATGGCTGGCAGAGGACGCGGTCAAGTGGTGTGTTATAACTGTAACCAGGACGGACATCTGGCTCGTGACTGTCGGAACCCCACTACGACATGTCGGTATTGCCGGGAAGTAGATCATGTGATCGAGTAGTGCCTGCAGTTGATAGCCAAGATTCAGGAAATAAATAGTTCCCCTACTCAGAATCTTCAGATGATTTCCATTGAGTAAAGACCTGCCCCAGCCATTAATGTTGTTACCAGAAGTGGAGCTACTACGCATATACAGCCTTACGAGAATCAGCCTGTTGAGGCTTGGGTTCGTAAGGCCCCCATGAAAGTCCCTTCCTTTGATATTGAAAGAGAAAAGGAGACATTCATGGAAGCCAAGAAAGATTTTGTGGATTCTATCCCAGCTATAGGACCTGCGCAGCCACATCAGCAGCAGTCGCAGCCGCATGAAGCTTCGACGGATAACGTAGGTACCCTGTCCTCCTTTTTACAGAGTTGTCTGAAACTTTTAAGAAATCAGAATGCTTTAAGTGAATTGTAGAAAGTTATTGCTTCCTGTGAACCTCAGCATAGTTCTGGTCAGGAAAAACCTGTTCATAGAGTCCGAAGAACTGGTAGGGAAATGAGGTTGAATGCTCAGATAGGAGAATATGAGATGACTGATGTGATCTTGGACTTAGGGTCAGAAGTTAATGTCCTAACCAAGCAGACCTGGGAAAAAATGGGAAAACCTACCCTTGATTGGTCCCCGATACAGTTGAGATTAGCCAATCAGCAGAATATTGTGCCCCTAGGACGATTTCCTAATGTTCCAGTAGATATTGATGGAGTCTGTACTGTAGCAAACTTCGAAGTTATTGAGATCATTGACGAAAGCAATCCCTATCCAGCCTTGTTAGGTATTGAGTGGGCAATGGAAAATGCTGCAGTTATTAACCTAAAGAAGAGACAAATGACTTTCGAAGGGAAAGAGTTGCGAGTCATCATACCACTGGATCCTTCACAAGGAGCAAGATACACAGAACCACTCAGAAACGAAGATCATAATGTTCTGGAGCACATCTATAACATCACAGCGAAGGAAGAAGATTATATTGACCCCAGTGCTGAAGGTATTATGGATTGGCAGTGTGATAGCTCCTATATGATGGACTCAAATGATGGTTTAGAGAATTGGCAGAACCGATTGTATGAGCTCCATGGCCACAGATGTGCCAGAATTACCAAGTCTCTCAGATGGCTTACAAGAGCCTTACCCATTTTTTATGGTTCGACAGACCCCGCAGAGTTTAGTGTGACATTCTCAGAACAGATGTTGGATTCACAGACACTGGAGACTCTGGATTCAACATTCCGTGCCACCGCAGCAAGATGGAGGGATAGCCATAAGAAGTAAATTCCTAGTTGGGAAGCTTGTCAGAAATCTCTTCGCTTAAGATGCGTGGATCAGCTCCAGGAGGTGCGCAACAGGTTCGATGGGCGGAGTGGACTGCAGAAACATTTGGAGCGCCGTTACGAAGCATGGAAACATGTACCTCAACGGGCACATAGGCTTGTCCATATCCGGGCATCTGTAGCAGCGAACTGGTATACGGTGGTCGGGCTTCGGCATGCTGATATGTCTGGCGACACAGAAATAACTAAGTACCATCCTGCGGGATTGAAGCTCACAGCTTGGTTGTAGAATTTGTCTAGATGTGCCGAAGGTCAATATGGTGTCAATATTCCTTATTATGATGCAACTGCAGACTTGGCTGCGCTGCAGCCCGAAATCCGACCGTTGGAACACTGCCGATTTGGCGGTGTCGGTACTTTAATTGCCTTAATTGCCTGTCCTAATGATATCCGCCGAAATCTAGCGCCGTGGAAACAGGATCTCTGTCATATTTGGCGCCTTCAATGCACAATTATGGTAGATTTGGTCGATGGATTGTAAATGAAGACACCCGGGCATGGGGAAATCGCATTCCACATTTCCTTGAGTTTCACAATTGAACCCATGTCAGCTGATCGTGAACTCCAAGACCTATTGAGAGAATTTGAACAGACAGGTCTGCAGCACATCTTCATCCCCCAACCTGAGCCTACAGCCCTTGAAGAGACTCTACCAGCACTGACTCCGTCAATGCAGACACGATCTGTTAGGAAACAATTCAAGCCGGAAGTTCGTTCTAAGCGAAACGAAGACCGACACAAACAATCCGGGCAAACATCAGAGGATCCTGGAATGCATCCTCCTGGTTCAGCAGAAAGCCCAATGGAAGGAGAGGAGAACATTGCACCGCAGCGGCCACCATATCTTCAGCCTATTCGACCAGGAGTTAAACCACCTCGACAGAATGCTAAGTTCACTATATGCAACCCCTCGCTGCCCCCAGGTGTGCAGCTGGTTGGAACAATGACATGAAAAATAGATCGGCTTAAGTATGCTGACCACGACACAAGTGACCGTGGGAAGTTTCCACAATTCGCACCTGCCCAATACTTGCATTTCGTTAAATATCAAGAAACTGGGGTGACCTTATTGGAATTAAAACAATGGGCTGCTGGCTTGGATCTAGCTGGTTTGCTAAAAATGCTCGATGTTCCCCATTTTGGTCGCAGCACACAGGTCACCATCGTGGTCAAGCAACTGCTGGCGTTAGTACATGATGGCTCCCTATGGATCGGCAACAAGAAAATTCTTATTAATGGTGAGCTCATTCATAGGATCACAGGCTTACCAATGGCAAGGCCTGATCCGGGGACAGAATTTCCCTTAAAGCACGAAGATACGAAGCTCGCACAAAGCATGAAGGAGCCCTTTGGCCTGACGAAGGGGAAACGTGGGTATCACACTTCCGCGATTCAAGAGCAGAACATTCGTTTCGCAGCTGAGCTCTTAGCATGCAAAATTATGCGGAAATGCCGACCAACTGAAGTGCCTGCCCCGGTCATCAAAATTGATATCAACTGCGCCGAAGGTTACAGCTACAACTGGGCAGCGTATCTTGCAAAGGAATTCCTTGAAGATGCTCGCGATGTGCAGGAGAAAGGTAGGCCCTTCCACTACTCATGGTTGATTGTCCTCATCGCACTGGTAGGATGGCAAGAACCTACTGAAGCACAGTTTGTTGCTGTACCGGCACACATGCCTAGTGCAGCCAGGTACGCATCGCTGTGGGTTTCCCAGGATAAAACCCACCAACATATGACAAACTATGTATTTTCCTTTTATATGATGAGTATCTCGTATGATATTATAAACACCCCACGGCTCAGTAACAAGTTGTTCTCCCAGTATGATGGCGCAGTCAATTTCAGGGCCGATATGCACCATATTTTTATCCAGGCTTGCGCAGATAAGAAGCATCAATGGTTTAAGTTTCCATATGTAGTGACTAAAGATGACATCCTTGCGGTAGTGCAGCAGTGGTCGGCAGAATGGTTAAAAGATGCAGGAACAAAACCTAAGATTCATGTTCCTCCTGTCACCAATATGGGTGTAGGCCCCAGTCACATGTAGCAGCAAGACCCACCCGAAGAAAGTAACGAACAAACTGAGTAGCAGCAGACTGAAAGCGACCATGGAGGGGGTGGTGGAAATGAAGACGACGAAGAAGAAGCAGACGAGTCGGTTAACACTACTTCAGACCCTAATAGGCAGCACAAGTGCAAGACACCGGAAGCAGAGGAAGTAAACAAATCGCAGTCCTGAAAGAAAACAAAGGCATCGAAGGACAAGAATATTGTCGAAGAGGCCGGCCTGACAAGTGAGGAGCTTGCTCAGGCTCTGTCGAAGTCCACAGAAACTCTCACCCAGAAATGGTCAGAATTTGCAGATATGCACCTACAGGCCCTCACTGGTGTAGCAAAGCATGTTTTAGAGCTGAAGGACTTAGAGGAGAAATCACTAACTGGCGCTTCAGCAAGCAGTGCCCCAGTCGCTGCGCAGCCAGACCTCAGGCAATGGCCGACAAGATATAACAAAGGACAGGTATCCAGCGCAGCTCTCATATTAACGGATGAAGCGTCTTGTTTGGAGATGAGTATGCAGGTTGGAATATATTACACTAAGTTGTCCATGACAGAGCTACATCTCTGTTAGTCTGCAATTATGAAGGAAATCCAGGCACGAGACCAATATTCACAAAAGCAGTTGAAAAATGTAATAAGTCAGTAGCGGGGCTTCGTAGCGCAGCTAGAGGCAGCAAAGCTGCGAAAGAGGGATGCAGAGCATAAGCGGATTACATTGGTACAAATTTTGGATGAAACATGCTGAATTCTTCCTGACTTTGACGTGCAGCGGGCGGAAGAACCAGAACAAAGATTAGTCTGGCTGAAGGAATATGCACAGCAGTCTCGCAGCAAAATAGAGAAGCTCAAAGCAGAACATGAGGCTTAGATCTCGGAGCTTCAACTCCGCCTCACTCCGGCGAGCCCACCAGAGGTTAGGGAGCAACGCCGAGCCGACATTCAGGCCTCCGCAACAAAAATCTCAGATATTGTGAGCAGTGCAACAAAGCTGCTAGAAGACAGTGTTGAAGCCTGGACTACATTACAGGAACATCCCGAAGTCGGACAGTTGCAAGTAACCATCAGACAGTGACAAACAGAGTTGGATGCAATAAAAGTGGCAATTAAGACTCTACCACTTATGGAGAAAATGCTCAATGTCAAGCAAAGAAACGAACTCTAGCAGGAAATTGAGTCATGCAGGGCAAGGGCAACAGAAGTGGAAAATTCTCTGCAGCCACTTATCAGTGAAGCTTTCGAGTTGAGTACTGCTGTGGACACCCAAATCAAAGTGCTGAAGGAATATGATGCATTTGCACAGGAAAAGGCCAGTGAAGCTTCAGCCACAGTATTGCAGGAGTTGGTCGAAAAGGAGTAAACAACTGGCAATATTATGCGCGGCCTCAACAAGCAGTACACTCTCTTCGTCCACAAAGTTCGTGGACAGGAAGAACAGTAGAGTGTCTCGGGACGGGACACTGGTGAGTCTTAGGGGCCTGTTGGGGTGTGCACCCTAACGGTCCTTAAGGTGGGTAACTCCGCGGGTTTTTGGGAACTTGTAAGCATAGCTACGGCTCAAAATAGTCTTAGGGGTGTCGGGGTTGAGTAAAAACCTTATTTTGTAATAAACCCATGGTTTAAATCCAGGGTTTAGGGTTCGGGGTACCCATGGTTTTAGTCCATGGTTTTGTAATAGTGCGCTATATAAATAAGCACTCTTGTAAATAAGTCAGGTTAGGATTTTGTGTAAGAGGAATTGATGCGGAGCTAAGGCTATTTGTAAGAAAATGTTAAGTCCCAGCTGTGTGCATGGACGACCTCTGCAGCTATGTGCGCAGAGGGTTTTGGGTGAATAAGAAAATCTGCAGCTGTGTGCGCAAAGGCCTGCAGCTGTGTGCGCGGCTTTGAGGACTTGAAGGGATCTGCAGCTGAGTGCGCAGATCAGAACTGTGGTTTTTGTAGAAAGTTGAATAAAACACAGTTCTGTGGACATAACCCCTACACTGGGGGTGAACCACGTTATATCTGGTGTCGTGGTTCTGTGTGTTGTTTCTATTGTGTTCTTTTATGCATTAAATCTATATATCTGATCAGTAAAGATCACTGCTAGATAATCGTTTCGCTGTGAATTCCCAGTAAAGGGTTGCGCAAGGCACTGTTTGTTTATCTAACTGCGAAGCTAAATAAGTGAATGTTAAGCTCTGTGATTTACATTTATAATCTATTTGAAAGCTAAAGGTACAGTAATATCCCTCTTCTGCTTGCATAAATCTGGTTCTGCGGCACCCCATAGCAGTTTCGGGTGAGACTGCAACCTGTTCGCAGGTTGTTGCCGAAAGGGCCAACTCTGTGGGTCTTTTGTTGGTGTGAAGTTAAAGGTATAAAACCCGGGTCTGCCCTCTAGCCCAACAACAAGAGGAAAGCTTACTTGCTTCAAAGTATTTAAAACCAAATTGTGGCTGAAGCTTCTCATTGTCTGTTGTATAAATGTATTGTTTTTCTTTAGTCACTTGTTGATGTAAAATATATACTTTTGTTTCAATAAACATCCAATAAAATTTTGATATATTTGGATTCTAGACTAAACTGTCTCAACAAACTCAAATATTAACTGTGAGAGTTTTTAAGTAGCCCATTTATAATATATAATTGATAGCTAAGAAATAATTACTCAATGCACGTTTGATATCTCAAATTTGTAATGCAAATTCAATACATAAATCACCACATTGAATACATCCACAGCCTATAATCAATATACCACAAATACTGAAGAATAACTCAAAATTGATGAAACAAATTTAATGAAAACCCATAAATTATTACATAACTAATAGTGTTATCTTATACAATTGCAAAGCATTACAATGTCACTCTTCAATACTGGTCGTTGCAAAACTATTCTTTAGGGTGTCAATGATAAAATCACCAATTGACTAAATCTATATCCAACATTAAACCAGGTTTCGATACTTGAAAAAGATAAAGGTAAAAGTGATTTATTTTCTTAACACATAACTATTCAAGCTAGCATCAGTCTCTACAACCACCTTGAAATAAATCTCAAAGAAAATATTGTATAAGGTTTATGAACAACCTTAATAATATTCAATACATCCAAGAAGTAATATTAATTACAGACATAAACATAATAAATGACATAAGTTAAACAAAAACATTCATTCACAATATATGAAATAGAAGAAAACAAATTTATATATACCAAGTAACATTGGTTTAACATACAGGTAATAATCACTAAGCCAATATAAATAGAAGAATAACTATAATTTGCTAACAAACATTTTACAAACAACCACAAAACAAAACACAAATAACTGTAATTTCATTAACATGTAGGACATTTGCACATTCTTATGCTTAGTGTCCAAACAACTAATTTCTTCTACTTGCCAAATTTTTCCCTTTATATAACATTACAAAGTATTACAACAAAAAACATATTCCCAACATGTACAGTTTTGTTGAGGCCTAAAAATCGTAGGTAACAACAGTTAGGGATTCTCCCCAGTAAACGTTCCCAACTAGCCTGTTACTGTTTGGTATGGGGAATCCATCTGGTTTACGGTCCGGCTACCGTAGGTCAAGTAACAAAAATAAAAGGTTTTACCGGTTACGGCCTGGTCCACCATGTATGTTTTTAGTTTTTTGTATTTAAGTATGAGATGCAAGTGTCTATCTAAAAAATGCAGATTGACAGAGAATATGAGGAGCGGTCACAATGTGATGCGCAGGTTCTTACCTCTCGTCTTAACTCTCTTGCATCTAAATCACACACAACAAGAAATTAAAACTAACTACCTAACCTATCCCTAGGGAGAAAGATTATTATTCATCAATGAGTAATGTATTTTGTGCATGAGTTAAGAAAAAACATAGATAGTTGTTACTTATTTCAAAACACATGAACATTTATAGATATATGAACAACCAGATAGCTAATTGTTTATGAACAACATTCATTACTCGCAGTGGAAATTTCATAGAATAAACTAGAGCGCATTCATAACAAGAACATAGGTTCAAAGAATTAGAATGATCTCACAGTTAATGGATCACAGCTGAAAATGAAATAGTTCACATTCAAAAAATCCATAGCACAGCATTTGAAACCTTCCACAAAGCTTTCTCCAACAGGAAACTTGTAATTTCTTTATGCAAAAGGAAATAGTTCTTCTTACATCATACTCTCACAAATATATCTAGGAAAAATTCACAAATCTACGACTAATTCTCCTATACTTATACAAAAAAGGCAAAACTTTTGGGCTGCCCCAATATGACTTTTGGGATTACCCAACGTTTCAATCCAAAACATTGTCCTGTAGTGAGTGCTCATACATTATGCAATATATTACATTTAAAAAAAAAAAATTAATAGAGCACTTTTATGAAGATGGCCCTGCTTGATCATTAAAGAACTTTTTCCACACCTGGGCCTCCGCTGCTATGCTTTCAAATTATGAGGGTTCAAGAAAATGGATGTTGATCTCATACTTTGTAGCCTGATTCTTAACCACCTCTATTCTTGCTGGACTCAAGCGTAGCTGATCTTCAAGTAAATGGATGCTGACTGTTGCATGAGCTACTGCATTCTTTAGGATCTGCTCATCTAAATCCTTGACTTGTTGTATCTTCTGTTCATCCTCTTGGTGCTTGCTCTATAGTAGTTTTGTGAACAGCTCATGCTCTGGTATTGCATCCAGTCTTTGTTCTGCAGCAACTTGGCATCTGTTCTATGTGACCAGCACCCTTCTGCAGTATTCAGTACAGGATCCTCTCGGTTTCCTCACAGTCTTCTTAAATTCCTCTACAGTATTTATTGCAAACTCTAATAAGTCATGGTCTTGCTTCAAACTATGTCGATCCTTAGCTGGTAGCTCTGCAGGGGTTTATTCGTTTGTTTCTAACCAAACTATTCTTCCTATCAGGACTTCCAAAATATCTTGAGATCTATCTACAAAATATGAAGTAGTGTCCAGGATTTCTTCCAACCTTCTATCTATCTGTAAGATCTTACACCTTTCTTCTTCGATAGACATTTGCAGTTTGTGCATTCTTCTTCGTTGAGCTAGGACATGCTCCTTCACAGGCTAGATATCAGTCTTCCATTCACTGGCATCCTTTAGTGATTCTTTTAATGAAGCAATATGTCCCTCAAAACTTGCTACCTACACTTGCAACTGCTTTTCTCTTTCTTCTATAGTGGCCTTCTGTGTGTCCAACTCAACAATTTTTCTTTGTAGCTGGTCCTTTTCTGCACTCAGAGTTTCATATGATACTTTGAGGTCATTCTTCTCTATCTTCAACACCTGATACTCTTGCTATAGCCTCTGCAATTCTTCTAGGCTATTTTGAGCATCCTTTTCTATTCTTTCCACGGAAACTTCTAAGGTCACCTTGTCTACATGTAGAGTCTGGAGTTCTGCCTTTGAAGTCCTTACTTCATTCTGCATGTCTTCAAATTTCCTTTTTAGATTATAACATTCATCCCTCTCCTTTTTTAATTTTTCCTTTAATTGTGCTACATTTTTCCTTGACTGCTCAAGGTCTATCATAAGTCTATCCACATTGTCTTCAGTGGTCTGGGTTAATGCCACCCCAACTCTGGCTGTCAGTCGTGGATCTGCATTTGTCCCATGCACCAAATTTTTATCAGTAATAATCATACTTGATTGTCCTCCTTTTTCAACTTTTTTCTCATTTCTCTTGACAATCCTCTTCTTCTCCTTGTCATAGAAGATGGTGCTGAAATCAGGGACCTCTTCTCCTTCCTTTTGCATAAAAGGTATCGAATTCAATCCAGAAAAAACAACATGTTCTTGGGTGCTTCCAGAAGTTGCAGCAGACTCCTGAGGGTCAGGATTGTCTTGTCCATGCCCTTGATTGGTATGCTCCTATGCTTCTTGTGTATATATTGGGTCAATAGTTTGCTGGTCTTTCTTAGCTCCTACTAATCTCATACCTTCACTCTCTTCTGGTTTTTTCTTCATCTCTTCATCTTCCTTCTTCTTTCTTTCTTCCTCTTCCTCTTTGCTGCTTCCTCTACAGCTTTCTTTCTTTCTTCTTCTTCATTCTTGAGCCAACACTCTGCCTCTTGTGCTAGCCTCCTAGCATCCTCTGCCCTCTTTTTTGGATTATTCTTCTTCGGCTTTATTTTGTGCAGTTTTTCCTTTACCACCCACATTGGTGATCTTCTGTTTAAATCTTCTCTTCAATGCAGTCATATTCTTTGCATTTCTTAAGATTTCTTCATCCTTGTCCCAGAATTTTGTGTATTGAAAATGAACATTTGCTTCTTTGCAATGCTCTGCAACCTTATTTTGGGAGTCATTACTGTGGAAGTTCATCTCCCCAAAGTAAAAGTGCTCCAACTCTTGTATGAATTCTACAGTTAGTTTGACCTTTGAAAATTTGTAACTTCCCAGCTGGAAAGGTATGCCAGGATAGGCTACCTTCTTATGTTCAAATAGGGAGCTTCCTACACCATCTAGATAAAATTGCCTAACTGCTTCTTTATGCACCACATAATCAGTGGCATACTTAGGGAGTAAAGAAGGTGCCCTGGAGCAACCATACATTCTAATGTACATCCCCTCTTCAATCAAATAATATCTCACATGTTCCTCAATGACTCTTGAATGCCTCCTTGGACATACAGTTTCATTCTGTCAGGAAGATTAAAGTGTACAAAGGCATAATGAAATGTTCACATATATCTTTATAGTGGCTATAATATTTGTGTGCCCAAAATAGTTTGTATGTAGTGTACATAGGGGTTCTGTCCCTGTCCCAATTGGACCTTAAGGCTAGAAATGGCTGGGTACATAATATTAGATCCACTAAGATGGAGCTCATATAGAACTCATACTCCTTCTAGGACACCCCTCCCAAAGCTGAAGATATGCACACTGAGAGGCTATTGGACACTATGTTTTCCCAGTTGAATATGGTCCCCTGAGTGGCCACATAAAAAATAATGGGTATCCATCCCAACTTGAAAATTTTACCATGAGCTCTCCCAAACACTCTATTCATCATCAGTGCTATAAACCTGTAAGGAGTCCAGAGAGTGGCCGTATCATACTCTCCTGATGGCCTGGTTCGAAAGTTCTTCCCAGGTATCATCATTCTCTTCATTGTTTCAACCAAGTCCAAATTTATCTCCTTCAGCCAACTTTCAGTTAAGTATACTTGAGCAGGAAGTAGGTGATATGTCAGTGGGACATAACTAGGACTGTATGTAGCATATCCTTGTTTGACAGTATTTTCTAAGATCATCGTGGTCACATCTTCCCTAGGCAGGATCCAGCCGATCACCTCAGAGGATGGGAATAGCTCAGGTCTAGTGGCTACCTTCATTAGAGAAGATTTTTCGAAGTTGGCATATATGGTTAGTTCTCGAATCCTGCATCAGGCACATCCTGATTTGAAATCATCCGATATATCTCACCCCTCTTGTAATCTGGCTTTACTCTGGTAGTAGCTCTGGTATCTTCGTAGATGTATTCTACCTTAGTAATGATTTCCACATCTGGCTCTCCCTCAGCAACAGGAGCCTTCTTCTTTTTTCTTTTAGACATATCTCCTTTGAATAAGTTGCCCTGTCATAGACCAAACATGTTCTTAGGCTATTGGAGCTTATAGTTAGTGTTCTAAGAATAAAGAAAAACAGTATAAAAACATTTACTTCTTCTATATGCATTCTCAACAGATAAACTATCAGAAAATTAATGCATAATCGATAGGAAAAAAGAACTTTTGCAAACTAGGTCTGAAAATTCCTAAGTCTATCTGCAGCTAAGACATGACCCAGATAGCACATACATCGTTTAAACTGAAATGCATTCTAACTCTACACCAAAACGAAAAACCCCTATCAGTGAGGCTAGTCTTCGAGAGTGTGGCCCTATCCGGAAATTCCAATCTGACCGAAAATCAAACTCTTTGGCGTCGCAGAAAAATAGGGTAAACCCACGACGACAAGAGAATTGAAAACTCCCTCCCCGGATGGCCATAAGAAAACCCACAAAAAATGGTGCAGACAGCATAACGCTTGTCTGCACTAGCTTCCTAAACCTTCAGACCGGGATTGAGCTTCCATAACGGTTCAAAACAAGTTCAAGAAAAGAAACTCCCCACCGCAAAACTGTCAATCTGACTGATACCTCATGCCGTAAGGATAAACCATTCAATCTAGACATCTAACTACACCACTGTGAGAAAACCCAACCAGGGAAAGACCCTAGTTCCCAACACGACTCATAAAATCAAGAGGAAGGAGAAACCATGGTTGGCCTACCTAGAAAACAAGTTTTAGTTGACGTGATGGTCCAAGACTTCCATGTCAGCACCCCAAACCAGAGAAATCCCGACAGCTAAGCACGGATGCACAGTTCGACTCGACAGGGACATAGCAAGTGCGAGTTCATGAGGGTAATAATAAAATAATAACCCACCCCAATATATAGACTTCCCGGTGAAAAATGTCGGAGGGAAAAAACTTCTATTGGTGAGCGGAATAATTAAGCATCGGGCGATTAGTTCACCAAGGAGCCACAACGACTGGAGCCATATAGCCTAAGGGTTCCGTGGCAAAATAAAACGTTGACGAAATAAACACTAAAAACTGCAGCATCGGACCTCGAAACCACTACAGTAATGGACGACTAGTTCAATGAGGAGCCGTAACGGCGGAAGTCCAATGGACTAAGGGTTCCGCAAACCAGAAAACATCAGCGAAAATCAGAACAAACCATCGGTGAATGGAACAACTATATGTCGGATGGCTAGTTATCTAATGAGTTGCTATGGTGGAAAATAATCAGACTACGGCTTTCGATTAAAGTCATGAAACATTATGATAGCGAAGACAAAACAAAAAGCAATGAAAAAGCAATAAAACATGGAATCTGCAAGGGTAATAACTAACCCGTCGAAACATTTACCATCTGTTCTCTGAAATGACGGCAACTTAGAAGCCTAATGCTCTGACAGTGATAAGCAACACGACGCCGAAAACCAAAAAACGAAGGAGATAAACCATTGCATAAAAACATGATTCCCATCGGGACGTTCATTAGTTAGCTTCCACAACGGTGGCTGCGTAGAGAACTACGGCCCCGATTCTCTATTCAATAAACTTCCAACAGCGAAAAAGGCAACTATCAACAAACCAAAAACTTCAAGTTCAAGTCAAACAAAGATAGGCACTCAACTTCCGAAAATGGTAAACAATGTACCTCAATTCAACCTCAAAAGAACCAAATTTGTAACAGAGGACAACAAAGTTCAGCAATCCAAAACACATCTAGGCAAGATAAAATTTAAAAGGAGGGTCCAAAAATTTTAAAAATTTGGGAAATAGTTGCAGCTGCAACAATTGGCAACTACCTGGTGAACCCAGATCTTTGAACAACTTCTTCCTTAAGTAATAGTCTGTATGACAATAAAACCAACATGTTGAATTCTTTTAGATGTCTGGATTTTCCAAATGGCAAATGTATGTACTTTTAACCATTGATGATAGTCCAATTTAGGAAAATGGAAACTAAGATTTCAAATTCAAGATAACTCTTTTGAGGCTAGGAATATGAGTTTCATCATTTTTTTTTTACCTCTGTCTTCAGGTAGCTTCCAGCTTGGACACCACGAGATTGTAACATATGGTAAACAAAAATATTCATTTGTTCCTCATTTCCATGCCATTTTGCACTTTTTGTGCTTTTGGACTTTTGTCCTTTCTTTTGAGTCCTCCTGCATGCCTTTCTTTCTGAATTTTTTTTATTCAAGCTCCTCTATCCATAGTGTCCTTTTGTGTGAGAGATGTATTTAATTTTCAGCTCACAGATGGAGAAGAAATTTGGCAATTTTGTACTCATATGATTTAGTACTTTGTTTTGATACATATTGCTTTCTTAGGAGTTTTTTTACTCTTATTTTCCTTTTGGCTTTCAATTCTTGGCATGGGATCATTTATATATAATATACTGTTTACCCTACTTCCTTTCCATGGGTCTTTTGCTGTCACCCCCTAAGACATTTTTAAATGTGAGATGGATGGAGCCTCAAAATAGTATTCTAGACCTTTTGATCCTGAGTTATTTTACAAGGATTAAGTAGGACTTCAATGTGTTCATAGCCATTTAGGAAAACTGCTAACTAGAAGAAAATCTTTCAGATAAAACAATAGTACACAGTCTTATAATCAAGGATTTTAGTTAATCCAGAATTCTGATGCTCTCCATGCAACCAAAAGTTTGCTTCTTTTATTGAAATCCATCAAAATATAAACTAGAACAAATGGAAATAAAGTAAATCAAAATAAACACCCAAATCAATTTATTTATGTACAAGATAATCCAGAAACAAAAATCAAGAAAAATAAAGTTTGAGAACTAAACCATTAACTGTTCAGTCCTCTACCCACCCCTATAAATATGGAAACTTGTAAGTTAAGGGGCTAGGCTTGACTACAAAATGAAAAGACCTAACCATTGTCTAATTCCACTGTACATGAATAAAAAAATGCATCTACTATTTTACAATCAAGCTCATCAGCCTGTGAAAATCGAAGGAGATCGGGCTGGGTGTCTGATGTACTGCTAGCTTCTTCTACTTGGTAGTCTCCCGGTTCTAACTCAATTACACAGAATTCACTGGTTCTTTTTTTTCTTCCAATTGAGTAACATTGTGCTTCATGTGGGGTTCTCGTAATATTTTAATCTGGTTTGGACTTCCCTTCTGAGGCAACGACAAGTGTGACCAATCTGAAGCAAAATACCCATTTAGTCTTGCTGACAAGTCTCAATTCAAAATAAGTCCATAGCCATCAGGTATGTCTGCTACTACAATATCAATGTACTGACATATCCTTTCATTTTCAGATAAGCAAATCAAAACAGCTTCCATTTCCCCGACTACTTTCACATTCGTCCTGTCTAACTGAGTAACGTACCAGGCAGTAGGTTTAGGTTGTCCATTAATCTTTTTTCAGACTGCAAGTGGCATAACATTGATTGATGACCCAGAGTCTACTGAACAATTGTGCACATTATGGTTTAAAATCTCAAAGGTTAGAAGGAATGGTGGGGTTTTAAACCTAGTCTTACCTCCCACAGTTGCTTCCATAATCTCTTCTACAGGTTGGTTGTTAGTGGGAAGCTCCTCCTCTGGTACTTCAAGTGTTTTTAACAATTCATACCCCATCTTAGGTGCTTTGAGATTTTCCTTGACATTATCAGCTTTGTCTTCAATAGGCCTAACAGGCATCTTGACTTGTTTTGGATCTTGACTGTTAATGGTAAGTTCAGGTATTTTATCATCTGTGTTGTTATTCTATATTTTCTTCATATTCTCTTGGAATTTCTTAATCTTTGGAGGTATTGAATTGTCTTTATTTAACCAATCTTGGCTTCTTGTTGTCACATTTGTTTCTAATATCTCCTCATGTTTCAGAGTACCTTCGTCTTCTGTATCCAAAAGTGAGACACAGTCCCATAAAACCAACGCATCATCCTCTTGTTTTTCTGTGGATTTATTACCCTTTTCCTCCTCCTCCTCATCTTCTGTTAGTTTGGAGTCCAACAGCTGATTCATTACTAATGTCATTGAATTGATCCATTGAGGACAATTTTTCTCAAAATGAGGTTTCTGATGAAAGGTGCAAAAATTATCCATCCCTACCTCCGTTAAATTCATTGATGCAGGACTATGTGGAGGAGGCTTAGATTGATTGTTGTCCTCTCTCCTTTTATAGTAAGGCTTATAAGATTTCTGAGCTTCTTTTTCCTTTTCCAAATCTATTATTCTATTAGATATTTTCTGCATCATTTTCAACATTCCTTCCAAGTCATGTGACTACTCCTCCTTAGGCTTAGACAGTAATAAGGCTTTCTTACCAAAAGTTTTCTCTCCCGACTACTCAGGATAATATTCTATGCTCTCTTTTTCAGCTTCTATTCTCTCGGCTTCTTCATAAGTTTATGAAAACGTAGGTTTTACTTGAATCTTGGAAAACATGGCCAAGTCAGGCCCTAAAGCTGAAGTATAGTATTCAATCAAAACCTTATCAGACGGTTTATCAGTTGCAGAAAAATTCGTAAGATAAGCAGCAAACCTTTGGGTGAAACTATGCACTTTTTCTTTTCTTTATTTCTTTAAAGCGCACAACCCTTTCATTAGAGCTGCATGAGTTTTATGTGCTGCATATTTACTTCTGAATATCCTTTCAAATGTGTCCCAGTCTAGGATTGAGTTTGCAGGCAGAGCAAAATACCATGAGGCTGCTGCTCCATTTAGGGTATGTGGAAACAATCTGCAGACTACATCTTCATGTTCTTGAGCCCTTAGTCCTTCTATAGCCAAGTAAAAGCTTTGCAAATGATCATCTACTAAAATATTTTCACTTGGGTTAAACTTGGGAAGCATTTTCTCAAAATCCTAAGGTAAGTCATGTAAGGGGGGTGCCAGGTTTAAAGGTGACCTAGCCCTCCAAGAAGGTGGTGGATTTGGTGGGTTGGGTGGCTAATTTGCGTTTACGTTTTCCATGAGTCTAGGTGGAGAATGAGGTGGTGAGTGAACATGTGTATGAATAGGTGAACATTAAGGTGTATCTGGGTCCAATTGATTCATAGGTTGAACAACTTCTTGTAAGGTTGTTTCTACCAGTTCTTCAAAATATCCAACAAACACTGCGTCTTTCACTATAGGGTGGTCTTTCTTTTGATATTCTCTTCTGGGTAAGACAGGAATAGTTGGTAATCCTCCAATCTTCTTCACATATGCCCTAGTATGTCTTCTCAGATCATTAATTACTTCGTTATCGACAGAATACAGATGCTCTTTACCCTTCTCTTCAGGAATTGGATTGGGAAACATACTGCTTTCAGAACTATCACTGGTGGAATAATCTCAAGAAAATAAGTTTCCTCGGCCAGCCATGCACTGGCTTCCCTCCTTCTAGAGTCAAAAACTGTTGAGGCCTGGAAAATCGCAGGTAACAACAATTAGGGATTCTCCCCAGTAAACGTTCCCAACTAGCCTGTTACTGTTTGGTATGGGGAATCCGTCCAGTTTATGGTCCTGCTACCGTAGGTCAAGTAACCAAAATAAAAGGTTTTACCAGTTACGGTCGGGTCCACCGTGTATGTTTTTAGTTTTTTGTATTTAAGTATGAGATGCAAGTGCCTATGTAAAAAATGCAGATTGATAGAGAATACGAGGAGTAGTCACAATGTGATGCACATGTTCTTACCTCTTGTCTTAACTCTCTCGCATCTAAATCACACACAGCAAGAAACTAAAACTAACCACCTAACCTATCCCTAGGGAGCAAGATTATTATTCATCAATGAGTAATGTATTTTGTGCATGTGTTAAGAAAAATCACAGATAGTTGTTACTGATTTCAAAACACATGAACATTTATTGATATATGAACAACCAGATAGCTAATTGTTTATGAACAACATTCATTACTCATAGTGGAAATTTCATAGAATAAACTAGAGTGCATTCATAACAAGAACATAGGTTCAAAGAGCTAGAACAATCTCACAGTTAATGGATAACAACTGAAAACGAAATAGTTCACATTCAACAAATCCACAGCTCAGCATTTGAAACCTTCCACAAAGATTTCTCCAACAGGAAACTTGTAATTTGTTTATGCAAAAGGAAATAGTTCTTCTTACATCATACTCTCACAAATCTATCTAGGAAAAAGTCCCCTCTCTACGACTAACTCTCCTATACTTATACAAAAGAGGCAAAACTTTTGGGCTGCCCCAATATGACTTTTGGGATTCCCCAATGTTTCAATCCAAAACTTTGTCCTGTAGTGAGTGCTCATACATTATACAATATATTACATTTAAAACAAAATTTAATAGAGCACTTTTATGAAGATGGCCTCGCTTGATCATTAAAGAACTTTTTTCGTGCCTGGGCCTCCACTGCAATGCTTTCAAATTCTGAGGGTTCAAGAAAACGGATGTTGATCTCATACTTTGTAGGCTGATTCTTAACCACCTCTATTCTTGCTGGGCTCAAGCGTAGCTTATCTTCAAGTAAATGGATGCTGACTGCTGCATGAGCTACTGCATTCTTCAAGATCTGCTCATGTAAATCCTTGACTTGTTGTATCTTATGTTCATCCTCCTCATACCTGCTCTGTAGTAGTTTTGTGAACAGATCATCCTCTAGTATTGCATCCAGTCTTTGTTCTACAACAACTTGGCATGTGTTGTATGTGACCAGCACCCTTCTGCAGTATTTAGTATAGGCTCCTCTTGTTTTCCTCATAGTCTTCTTAAATTCCTCTACAGTATTTATTGCAAACTCTAATAAGTCATGGTCCTGCTTCAAACTATGCCGATCCTTAGCTGGTAGCTCTGCAGGGGTTTCTTCGTTTGTTTCTAACCAAACTATTCTTCCTGTCCGGAATTCTAAAATATCCTAAGATCTATCTACAAAATATGAAGTAGTGTCCAATATTTCTTCCAACCTGCTATCTATCTATAAGATCGTACACCTTTATTCTTCAATAGACATTTGTAGTTGGTGCATTCTTCTTCGTTGAGCTAGGACATGCTCCTTCACAAGCTATATATCAGTCTTTTGTTCACTGGAATCCTTTAGTGATGCTGTTAATGAAGCAATCTGTCCCTCAAAACTTGCTACCTGCACTTGCAACTGCTTTTCTCTTTCTTCTATAGTGGCCTTCTGTGTCTCCACCTCAACAATTTTTCTCTGTAGTTGGTCCTTTTCTGCACTCAGAGTTTCATATGATACTTTGAGGTCATTCTTCTCTATCTTGAACACCTGATACTCTTGATGTAGCCTCTGCAATTCTGCTAGGATATTCTAAGCATCCTTTTCTATTCTTTCCATGGAAACTTCTAAGGTCACCTTGTTTGCATGTAGATTCTGGAGTTCTACCTTTAAAGTCCTTACTTCATTCTGCATGTCTTCAAATTTCTTTTTCAGCTTATAACCTTCATCCCTCTCCTTTTTTAAATTTTCCTTTAATTGTGCTGCATTTTTCCTTGACTGCTCAAGGTCTGTCATAAGTCTATCCACATTGTCTTGAAGAATGTGGATTGGAGATTTACATAAAGAACTTCTTCAGCTTTGATACCTCAGAAAGCGGAAAGAGGAAACGTAAATTGATAATCAATTTATCTTTCTGCTTTCCTCTTTTAGCATTGGAGATTTACATAAAGAACTTCTTCAGCTTTGATACCTCAGAAAGCGGAAAGAGGAAACGTAAATTGATAATCAATTTATCAATTTACCTTTTCGCTTTCGCAAATCCAGAAATCCTAATATGTATATATACCAAATATCAAATAGCAAAATCCAAAGAATATATGCTTGAGGTAGAGTTTCCGCTTTGCGCACTTTCCGCTTTCCGCATTGGAAATCAGAAAGGAAAATTCATAAATTGATTATCAATTTATCAATTTACCTTTCCCCATTCCGCTTTCTGCTTTCCACATTGCAAATCGGAAAGCGAAAAGTTAAATTGATAAATTGATTATCAGTTTATCTTTCTGCTTTCCTCTTTTAGCATTGGAAAGTGGAATGGGGAAAGGTAAATTGAAAAATTGATTATCAATTTACCTTTCTGTTTTTTGCATTGCACTTTTCCGATTTCTGTTCCATGTTTCGGAAGTAACCTCCTCTACTTCCAACGACTCATGACGTTGCATGTTTTGAATGCCTTTGGTCGATTGCACATCCCACAACGCGCAATACAGATTACATGATATTGAAGATTGCGTATTGCGGATTTACATAAAGAACTTCTTCAGCTTTGCTACCTCGGAAAGCGAAAAGCAGAAAGGTAAACTCATAATGGATTTATCAATTTACCTTTCTGCTTTCACAAATCCAGAAATCATAATACGTATATATACCAAATATCAAATACCTAAATCCAAAGAATATATGTCCGAGGTAGAGTTTCTGTATTCCAAAAAGGTAAACTAATAATTGATTTATGAATTGATAAATTGATAAATTGATGATCACTTTACCTTTCCCCTTTCCGCTTTTCAATGCGGAAAGCGGAAAGTGCGCAAAGCGGAATGCGGAAAGGTAATTTGATAAATTGATTATCAATTTATCTTTCCACTTTCCTCTTTCGACATTGGAAAGTGGAATGGGGAAAGGTAAATTGATAAAATGATTATCAATTTACCTTTTCGTTTTTCGCTTTCCAAATTTCACTTTTCCGATATTCGTTCCAAGTTTCAGAAGTAGGCTATTCGACTTCCAACATCCAGAAAATTCAATCTTTTCCTGATCTCTTAGGGTTTCTCCACACGACGAAATCTCTTAGGGTTTTGCCTTCGGTTTTCAGGTCTACAAACGAGCAATACCAGCACGAAAAGTCTATTGTAGACAATTTATTGCGGTAAACATTCAATATTTTTACCCTCTCGACGTTCTTTGCACCTCCTGGTGCAAATGCTAGATAAAATGTTGATGAATTAAAAGAGAGAAAAAGACATCCATCGCTTTTGCATGGTAAACCTCGTCGTGCAAAGGAAGGCATTATTATGTCATATATTATAAAAGCAAATAAAGTAAGGTCTCTGTGGCCAAATCACAACATGAGATTTTCTATATTTAGTTATTATATATTTTGGAATTTCCATGTTATGTAAGTTTGATACGTTATAAGTTTCTATGTTTCTGTAAGAATGTAAGTTTGATCCTATCTTGTGTTGTACCTAAACCATTTATTGATTTCATTTTCATATGAAGATTTGGATTTTTGATGAAGTTTAATAAACTTATTTTCATATGAATATTTGGATTTTTAATGAAGTTTAGTTTAATAAGTAGCTTTAGTTAAAAGAATGTAGACTTTATTGGTGTAGATGTTAACAAAAGTTGGGTATACATATTGTTGTTTATATATAAATTAGTAATATATAAATTTATCTTTCATATCTTTCTCTTTCTAATCTATTATATATTTATGTGATGTTAATCTTTATTTTAATTTATGCATTATTGATTAAACTAATTAACATGGCATTATTTAGAATTTATTTGCTTTTTTTGTTTTCTTCACTTTTATGTAGTGTAGAAAAGAAGATTCTGTCATAAGTTTGCTTTCCATGTTGTCTAAAAAAGGTGAAGAAATTTAGATGGTGATTGGATATACTTTTCGATATTTTTTATTTTTAATGCAATTGTTAATATATCTTATGAGGTCAAGAAAGTTAAATTCATGGGATATTTCTAATTGGTCTATGGGTTAACCCACTCAAGGACACTATTGAGGAGAATTTCTTGAATTCCTCCCATTCTAGTTGTATCTTGATTTTTGTTTTGTTTTGAAACATAGTTTAAATAGTTTCTCATTAAGGTATGGTCAGCTCATCATTCACAACATTTATTACAAAGGGCTCCACAAGAGCATCATGTCACTTCCATGAGTAGAACCTGGGTGGGGAGGATAGCATTCATTCCTCCCAACCACCCAAACTACATCCATTTGACAATTTTTATCTTTTTATTTTTTATTTTTTTCAATACCTAATATTCAAACTGAATCAAGGTATCACCATTTGGTTCACCATTTTTTCCTCTACTTGTAACTAGGTCACACAGATTTTCAATTACAAATGTGAGTGATCATGTGTTTCCTTTGGTAATCCCATGAGCACTTCACTTCTTTTTCAAGTGAGTTGCTTTCTTGCTACCTACGAGTGACACATATGTTGTCCTTAATTATTGTGAAGCATGCTAAAACAATTTAAGACAAAATATACCTTTTTCAATATTGAGGTTTTTTTGTGAAGTAACTAAAACAAAATTTTAGACAAAATCTACCTTTTCAATTTTGAGGTTTTCTTGATACTTAATTGGGAATTTGACAATTTCAATAAATATGTTCATTTCATTATAGTTAAAAAGTATATCAAAAATAAAATTAAAAAAACATATATATTTTCTTTTTTAAACATCATTTGAATAAGTTTGCTTCAAAAATTATATTTCCAAGTTGTTAGTATTCATAGAGTTCATATTACGAATCTAAAAAAAGACTTATATTACATTAACAAATTCAAATATATTTCTTCATCTTCATCTTCATTTTTCTTCCCTCAAGTGATAAAAACCTTATAAAAGCAGTATTAAATCATAATCAGTAAGTTGCAGGCTCTTCCAAATTTCGTTGATCGCACTTCTACACCGGGATGACCGCAGAAATGTTGGAAGGCCAGCCTGAAATTAAGAATATAAGGCTTCAAATTCATCTTCAACGACTTCATGCATATCATCTTGTAGGTGTGTTTGAGCTTCTCCGATATGGGGAGCACTTTGGGGGGAAAAGCTGACCATGTTCCTCTTCATGAAGAATTCATAGAAGTAAAGATATGGTTGGTCAAGAGGATTCCACCAAATTAGACTCAATGGAATATTTTTCTAATTTGAAGGATCATTTATACATGAACACAATATTATTGTCACGCCACAGAATCACTTAATGTTCAAGATTTTGAGGAATGAAGTATTGGCAAGGAAGTTTTAAGAGAAGCATCAAAACCCAAGAAGCTTTAAGTCTACAACTCTAGAACACCATGCACCAATTTTTTTATGGTGGATCTTTGTTGAGACATGTAGTAGTTGAAAGAATATAGTGTGAAAGTTTAAATAGAAAATGTCGATTAGACAAAATATTTTGTTCGTTAAAATAAATCATGAACCCTCTAAGTTCATGATCAAATATTGTCATTGAGGATGCTCTCAGTAAAGTTTTAATAGATACAAAATAACCATGGTGGTTCTTTTCCTCTACACATTCCAAGGAGATAAGAATATTGCATTGTTTAAAATGAATAGGTCATTAGTATTGGCGAATTCTTCTGACATGCGAGAGAATAAACTCATTACCACTTCAAGGGTTTTTGTTTACATGTCTTTGAAGTATAGATAACTTCACAACACAAAGTATATTCTCCTCATTAAAATTTCATTCAAATCCCTCTTCCCATAAACATGATTTGTACTTTCCATTGGATATAAAAGTGCTTGGCTTCTTCATTGGATATGGTAATAAACATTCCTACCATGATCAGTCATGATGACATTGTGAACTTAAAAGTGAGAAAATATTATAGGATTATAGAATAAGTCATGGTCATTAGGTACAATAACATACTAATATCAAAGAACATGTATGCATCTCATGATTTAGCTTGTACTATATTCTTATTATTATTTTGTTGGGTAATGAATTAGGGAGGAACCTAACATAGAACATGTATGCATCTCATGATTTAGCTTGTACTATATTCTCATTATTATTTTGTTGGGTAATGAATTAGGGAGGAACCTAACATGGTATTTAATGCAGATCAATACTAGGAAAGGAAAATCAAGACTAATAGAAGAAATTGTAGATGAAATAAAGGAATTGGGCTTAAAGGATGCAAGAAATGGAACAACCAATGACATATAAGAAGAAAGCATAATTTAAGACATTGAACACCTACATATGAATGACATCAAATCCCAAGTGCAAAGATCTAATATCATTTTTCTTTAGAAAAGGATAAAATGTCTCTTATTATGAAAACTCATATTCTTGGAAAAATAATTGTAATCACTTGGACATTTTCCTTAAAGGAATGTTGAAGAGTCAAGTGAGGGACATGAAAAATCCTAATAAAATATAATTTTTTTTAAATCCTCTCAACAAAAAGGACAAATATATGAGGCACTTGAAAAGTCAAGGAAGAATACCAAGAGTCACCTAGAAGGCCAAAGGTCACTGACCTCATTGGAATGGGGTAGCTTCTAACTGTAAACTTTCTATAAAAGTATTTTGTTAAATTCTAGTGAGGAGAATCCATTGTTAAATGAGGTATTTAGATATGAATCTCAAGTATGACATGTCAATGTAGAACATTTTTTCTACTAATTTGTTGAGTTTTAGAATTGTCAAGTGAGATTTTTTTTTCTATATTGTAGATTGTTCAACTGTAGAAGTAACATATCTTTCTCTAATTTCTCTATGGGATGATTTGTCTCTATCCATAGGCATAGTATTGTAATCAACTATTCATTTTTAGACTGTTCTAATATGTATATATGGTTACTTATGTTTTTGTCCCTTTTTCCCACAATAACTATTTACTTAAGATAAAAGTAGTAACATATCCGGTGCTATGTTTATATTTTTTATTCCATTAGTTTTTTGGGCATAATTATGCATTGTGGATATTAGATTAGATATGTTTATTCTATTGCATCTTAGAAAAAACATAAATTATGGAGTAGGTTGTAATAATTAAAACCATAATGGTTATCGGGCTAGAATATGGTTGAGTTCCCTATTTCAAATGGTGTTAGGTCCATTTGGGATTTTTCACCAAGGAAAACCCTATTGTTTACATAGGGAAATTATGCCCCATCAATAATTTTTGATAGTATAAGGAGGGCCTAAACCTGTATTGGGGGGCTATTTCTTTTAGAAAAGTATCAACAACTTATATTTCCTCTACATACCCTTATATGAGATCATGTTTTTAGTATTTTGATACCACTACATGCTATCCCAAGGAAGACAATATATATTTTCTCTAAAATCAAGTTTGATGGTGAAGGGGAAACCTCTGCATGTAGGAATATTACCATATTTAACCTTGCATGTCAAACTTTTAAAATATATTTCAGGGACATGAAGTATCCAAGTTGTTTTCCTTCAAATTTCAAGGATAGATCCAAGCGTGGTATAGAGTGTTACTAGCCAAGTATATTCATAGATGAAAGCAATTTATGGAAATATTCTTATCTTCACATTATAATTATCAATTTGAAGGAATTTTTAGTGAATTGCAAGAAGTTTGTAAAGAGAAAATTGAATATGATGATGAATTCATTATGCGGGCTGCACAGATTTATTATAAGTTTCATGACAATGACTTGAACCATCTAGACAAGAATTCCTTGAGTGGTATTCACATATTCTTTCTATTCCTAAATAGGAAGTTTTTTTAACAAATAGTGACTAAGTGTCAAGTTATCAAAAATATATTCCATCAGAAACTATGAAACAATAAGCATTTTCCTTTGGAAAATAACGTATTCTATAATAATTGGTACACAAAATGATTATTTATAGGACTAGAGAATGGGGGCTTCACTTGTTGACCAATATCCTATCACGTTAGTTCATATTGTGGGTTTTAAAATTATAAAAAATCGAACCAATATATTGCAAGTATTGTNCAAAAAGTGTTTGGGTCAATATCTCTCGAAATTAAGGGTATTCTTTAATATCCCACGATCGCACGTGCTATGTGAGATGTTCACTAAGTGAAGTCCCTGTGGACTAGAGAAGGAATACAATTTTTAATATACTAACTTATTAGAGCAAATTTGAGGTCTAAAATGGGCCTCCTAAGGAAAATAATAAAATAATAGTTAAAATAATATTTGGGAATTTTGGAGGGAAAAAGAAAAAAACTACATTTTTTCTTTGTATTTTCAACAATCTCCATGTCGTTTTACTCAATTTCAAGTGGGAGCACTCATTGGATGTGGAATTAAATTATAGATCCAATGAGTACCCAAAGTGTATAATTTTTAAGGACCCCACCCCATGAAAAACAAGAAATACATTAAAAAAAGTGTTACTTGAAAGTAACACCTTTGCTTTATGTATTTCTCATTTTTTGTGGGGTGGGGTCGCTCAAAAGTATGCATTGTGGGTACTCGTTGGATGTAGAATTTAACTCCACATCCAATGAGTGCTCCCTCTTAAAATTTGAGTAAAACGACAGGGATATATGTTGAAAATACAAATTAAAAAGTAATTTTTGTAATGTCAAATATGCCAAGTCAACAATTATGGTTGACTCTTTTATTGAAATTCTATTTGTTCTTGAATTCAATGGCTCTTTTTCTTATTAGGTGGTTGTTAACATAACTCTTCAATTGATATGCATAAATATTGAGATCCATAGTTCGAATGATTTGAATCTATAACAAAAGAGAACACAACACAAACCTTTCTCTAGATTGCAACAATGGCTTGTTTTCTTATGAGGTGGATCGTTTTCTTATGATGCTCATTTTAGACCCCAAATTTTCTCTAATGATGATCCTATAAAATTTCCTAATTCAAGTAGACATGTTATAGTTATATATTGTATAGTAAGCAAGAAATCTAGTATGCAAATAGAGAAATAACAAAATGTGTAGTAGATGGTCGGGTCAATAATATTACTAGAAACTTCGAACCCCAAGATTAGATGACATATTTTTACCTACCCTTACTAAGAAATATTCATTAAGGGGGAATTTTCAAGTGTCTCATTCAACTTCTTCCCCTTGCCTTTATTTTGAAAAAGAAATTATCCCTTGAAAGCAAGTTGTCATAGGTTGTAGCAGTTTAGATTTACAATCATAATAGAAATGTTGGACATAAATATTTGTTGGGAATAAATGAATCTCGCAAGATAAAAATGGTCCAACAACCAATTATAAATTAAGACATGTCTATTATGGTATCATACAATCAAAATACCGAAGAAACATCTCTGTTTAATTCTCCTAAGACTAAGAATTAGTTCATAGATATAGTAACAAAGCCTATTGACTTTCTAGTCTTATGTAATATATAGTTTAATTTCAAAGAGTAGTTGGAAAGGAACATTTAAAAAATATTGTTTTATATTCAATGAAGAAGTCATCCTAATGTCTAGTTCTTTCATCTTAGACTATGAAGAAACTAAAGGAAAAGAAGAGGACATTATTTTTAATCAACTCTCTGTTATAGACACATGAGATTAATCATCATTAGATTTCAAGGATTCTTTAAACTTATATGGTGTATAGAGGGTGTTTCTCTTGAATATATATTAGTTTATAACATCAAATATCAAGACAAAAATAGAGGCAATACTAGAAATATTGATGATCTTCTTAAAAAAGTTCATAGACTCTCAGATTTTGAAATTTCCTATACTCTCCACCTAGATATTTTTGCTGACATTGCTTACATGGAAACTTACTAAATTACTTTGAAACTATTCTTGGCAAGGAAATACAAAGTGATGTTGAGTAATATATTCTTTTTAAATGAGTATCAATTCAAATTCACCAATTACAAATTATATTAGAAGAAGATTATTGATATTGTTCAAGATTAGATTAATGAAAACTACACTAATGGATTTTTTTATTCCATAATGCATAAACTTGAGGTCTCTTTGTTCACCTATCACCTATAATCTAAGGTTAAAGAAAAAAATGAAGTAAAGGTTGTTTATGACAATGTTGTGTTTCAAAATAACATATTTTCCCCGAAAGTGGACGCAAGTTTTGAGCCACTTGAAGAGAGTTTGATCATGAGAGACACTATTTGTTTAACTATTAATTTTTTTTACAAATTACAAAACTTTGACCTCTCTTTAATTAGAATGTGAAGTGTAATAATTTTCAATTCCCTTTCATAATATTAAATTGTTCTTTGTTGGTGAAAGCATAAGCAAGATCTAATGATGATTAATCAAGAGAAATAAGGAAACAATGGATTTTAATATGAGCATTTCTCATGTCCGCATCCATCGATCTGACTAACGGATGTGGAGATTTATGAATTCCAAGATTCTAAACTTTCCCTCGTGGTCGTATTACAGAATTTTAAACAAAAATATGTGTGTATATGTATAATCGAAAAACACAATGAAATAAATTTCTGTCAACACACACAACATGCATATAGAAGCATATTCATCACAAGAATAAAATAGAATCTTTGTACATTTAAAAAAAATACTTATCTTTAAACAAAGAAGATCGAAGCACCTAGCTCTGTGAGAATAATTTTCCACCTAATTTTAGGCACTCTATCCAATATATACTTTTTCTATTGAGAGGCCACCCCCAAACTAGGCTATGAGACCATGAGGGAAAAGGAAACACCTACAAGCTTCTCTCTCTCATCCCACAACCCATTATATTCTCAATGCTTATCCAAATGCTCATCCAGAGATCTACATGAATCTCACTCAATCGCCATAGCCATGTCACTCCTTACAAATTCCCCAATAACACAAGGAAGGAAAGTTTCCCTTCACTGATCCATAGTTCCCTCAAGAAATCCAACCCTTACAATGCTTACTAGTGTGAGAAGTCAGAGTCCAATCTATTGTATGTTATTGGAGAACTTGATGTAGAATCAATTTATGGCTTCTCAAGCATTCAAGAGTAGCAAGAATCAATGGGTAAAGGTTCATATCTTTCCCAACCTCTATGCTCATGTATGTAACCATCTCTTTTCTCTCAAACCTACAATTTTCACTTCCAAATTCAAATTTATGTTATGGATAGTCTGAAAATTGATGATGGCAATGGGATGAACAAAAAATCAAGAAGTCTCTGTAGTGTAAAAACTGTTGATCTGAAATTTCAGGATCTTTTTTAACCATTAAAAATTGCATGTGAACGTGTATGTCAAAAACTCATAAACAAGATTTAAAAATGAGATTTAAATGCTTAAACATACACACATAAGAAAATAAACAATACGCAAACCATGAAAATGTAAGATAAGAACTGATAATGGAGTTCACCCCTCCTGGGCTACGTCTTTGGGCCACTTCCAATGAGAAGGTCGATCTTAATAAGTCTTCAAAGTTTAAATAAGTGGGTTTTTGGAACCACTTGTATTTTTTTACTCACCAACAAAAACAGACCACGCCACTATGATCCTCTCAAAATTTCGAGAAAAATGAGTATAAACTCGACTAGGTTTTCCTGAGGCCTCCTTTGGCACGTAAATAGAGAAACTCCTTTTGCAAAAAAGACAAAATAGTACTGAGTGTACGGATTTATGCCTCGATATCCATGCCCATTAATGGTTGTATGTCTCAGGATTTTTTCCCTGTACCTACCTCAAACTCTATTCCTGCAATGGTCAAACACTTTCCTACGGGCAGTGTTGGAATTTCACTAGAATCTTACCTCTCAAACAATTTTTTTTTGATGTTTTGGTTTTAACATTCCCCTTCACTAAATATTTTACTTAAATATGTACCTGTTAGTAATAAGGTTTCAATGTTTTAGTTTGAAAGTATCAATGAACTAAATATGGATCAAGGACAATTAGCCACATGTATTCATATTTCCTTTTACACATAAATTGAATGGTCGACAAGAGAATTCACAAGCATGTGGTTTGGTATATTTGATTTAATCAAAAAAATATTTTATAAATTTGTAATTGAATTTGGAGTATTTTTGGTGAGGACATCAACCAAGGATGAGAGTATTACCTACAGGATACAATGGGAAGAGACACACCCCTCTTTTGGTCTAGACTTGGGCTAAGGTAGAGGGAAAATCTCAACAAATTGTGCTAAGAAGGCAATCAATGGGACAAAGTGGCATGGAGGGTGATTTAAACAAAACACACATCAATTAATTCGAAACAACAAACATGAAAGAACAAAAATATGGGAAACTCGGATGTACTGAAAGTTGGAAGTTGCGTGGGTTTTCAAATTGCACAATATCTGTGAGGGTTTACTATAGAAAACCAGGTTCACTATATATTAAGTTGTCTTTCTCTAAAAACTTAGGGGCATAATGAAGTTTTGAAAAAAACTTAAACCGTCAAAATGACGTTCTACCAAAAACTTCAACCATTTAACAAAATAGATTTAGCTGATTTTTATCTGTATTTGACAGGAAAAACGTTCAAAAACAGGCATTTTCCCATCAAATTCCAACTCTTCTTGTGGGGTTCAAAGTTTTCATGGTTTAAAAATCCTTTTTGGAATGCATGGAGGAGCCACGTGCCCCTCTTTTGGCCTTATCACCGAAGAAAATTAAAAACATATATGTCAATGGATGGGTCATGGCCCAATGGTTAAAGCGTCGTTGTAATGGGGCAGAGGTCATGGTTCTGATGATAAGGTTTCGTGGCATATGTTATGGTTCTAGTGATAAGGTTCCGTGGCATATGTTATCACACGTTGGCGAGGTGTGGTGGCATCCGATAATAACATATGGNCCCCCCCCCGCCTCCCCATTTTTAAACTACCACATATGCAATCTTATATACAACCTACATATTATAGCTTATAAGGAACAAGTGAGGGGAAGATGGTTACGTGGTCTTTAGGAAGACATTGGAAAGATGGGAGGTCTTGGCTTTGATCCTCATAGAGTCCAAAAAAAATTTACAATACCATACCTTATACATTTTTTTTGCCAATTTACCCATTTTTTACCAATTTTGAACCAAATTGCCAAAATTTCAAACTCTGATAACTTCTACATCTGGAGGCCATTTCGCGTGAAATGAGAGTTAATGGAAAGCCAATAATGAGATATTTACCACTGTAATATTTTTTTTACTATTTGAATACTTCCTTACCAATCAATCATTGAATATCCTCCTGGATCAAACTTTCCCACTAAGAAGCTTTTGGGCCACCAAAATCATGGAATCATTCAGAAAATAGGCGAGGGTACAGCTCCCAAACTCTTCCAATCTCTAGTGACCCGGTTATTTGTGTGGATGCATTCCTTTCAACCCTGCACAAATAAATTTCATGTCTCCTCTTTGTGAAGATCTGACCTTCTTATCAAGTATTACATCTTCCTGAAGTTCATTGAGATACTCAAGAACAAAATCGTCCACAAAAGGTGCTTGAACTTGTACATCTTGGTCTACAATCATAGGTGTCCCAATTCCCATATAGTTTCAATTTTTCCACAATAAAAACTGAATACATTTGCATATAAGGAGGAAATTCTAACCGAAAAGCACTATTACCGACTTTATCCAAAATTGTAAAATCTCCATACCTGATAGTTTTCAACTTTCTACCTTCACCTTGGAGTCGATCTTTGCTTATATGAATCCATACTTCATCACTAATATGGAAATGATGATCTATTTGATGCTTGGCATGTCGTTCTTTGTACTTGGACTTACTTCATTCCAACTATTCCTGCACTACTTGATGAATTAATTGGATCTGCTGAATAAACTTATGAGCGTTATCTGCATCAACCTGTCCACATTCCAATGTATCTTTCCCAAAAAAAAACTATTAAGGAGAGTTTGGAAAGTACCTAAAATGTGTGTCAAATGGATACTTATGAGTTGAAGTGTGTATAGCTTTGTTGTAGGCATGTTGAACATAATGCAACTGTTCATCGCAAAGCTTAGGATGCTTAGAAAAATACCCTCGAAGAAGATGTACTATGGTTCGGTTGACCACTTCAGTTTGTCCATCAGTTTGTGGATGAAATGTTGTGATTTTCTTCAGGTTTGTGTCCATAAGTTCCCATAAAGATGGCCAAAATTTCCCAAGAAAGCACGAATCTCGATCAGAAATAATAGAAGTAGGAAGTCCAAAATGGACCCATACATTTTGAAAGAACAAATGAGCAGTAATCTCATCTATGATATTATTTTTACAAAGCATAAGTTTTCACATTTACTGAATCAATCTACAATAACATATAGATAATTGTGTCCTTTTCTAGACATAGATAGGCCTCCTGCAAAATCCATCCAAACACTTTCCCATGGATGAGAAGGAACTGGAAGTGGAGTGTACAATCCTAACTTTATGTTACTTGGTTTACTTGTTTCACACATAACACAACCTTTTACATATTTGGACACTGTATCATTCATTTTATGCCAATAACAAAACTTTTACATTTGTGCTACAGTTTTACCTACTCCAAAATGTCCTGAAATGAGAGAAGTATGAGCTTATATTATCACATGCACTCTTTCACTTTGTGGAATACATATTTTACCAAGATGATACAACAACATGTCATTGATATGATAGTTCAATTCTTTATTTTGATAGCCATGCCTTTGTTATTCATATACTTCCTTAAATTCTTCATCCTTAGTATATTGTTCAACATAACTTGCATGTACTAGAGGACTTTGTTGAATGACAATAGAATCATTTGTTGGAGGTCTAGATAACATATCTTCAACTTTGTTATGAATACCTTTCTTATACTTAATAACCAAATGAAATTGGTGTAGAAAACCCATCCACCTGAAATTCCTTGATTATTGTAGCTTAGTTTGTCATTGTAAATATTGTAGTGGTTGATGATCAACATGTATGATTGTTTCTTTACCCATTAGGTAATGTTTACACTTTTTAATGCTTTGTACTAATGCATACAACTCTTTTCCATAGGTTAGATAGTTGATTAGTTTTTTAGAGAAAGTTTCAGAATGATAGCATATTGGTTTTTTATGTTGCATTAAGACTGCTCCAATTTCATAAGCACTAGCATTAGTTTCTATCTTAAATGGTTGTTGTAGATATGGTAGTGCAAGTACTAGCGTTGTGCTAATATTTTCTTTCAGTGTGTCAACGGATTTTTTTTCCTTTCCTTCCCACTGAAAGACTTTGTTCATTCTTGTCAAAGAATGTAAAGGGGAAGCTATGAAGGATAATTTCACAATGAACTTCCTCCAGTATTGGGCTTCTCCCAAGAAGATTCTTACATCTGTTACATTATTTGGCTTAGGCCAGTTTACAATGACCTCCACTTTAGAGGGATCAATATTCAATCTACCACCCCCTACAATGTAACCCAAATAAACTAAATATGTCTTTCCAAACTCACATTTGGACATCTTTAGGTATAATTGTTCCCTTACAAGTACATCCAATACTTATTTGACATGCTTGACATGCTCTTCCCAAGTAAGTTCAACTGAAAATCAAAATATCATCTAAGTCGACTATGACAAAGTTATCAATGAAGGGCCTAAACACATCATTCATCACCCTCATAAATGTTGTGGGTGCATAAAAAATCCCAAACTGAATTACCATCCATGCATACAATCCATGTCTAGTTTTGAAAGCAGTCTTCCAAATATCAATATCATGAATACAGATTTAATGATAGCCACTTTGTAAGTCTAACTTAGTGAAAAAGATTGCATTCTTAAGCTAATCTAAAAGATCATCGATTCGAGGAAGAGGATACTTTTTCTTTATTGTGATTCTATTCAGTGCCATGTAATCAACACACATACACCATGCGCCATATTTCTTTGGCACCAAAACAATTGGTGAACCACACGGAGAGCAACTTGGGTGAATGTCTCCTCTCTCTTGAGCAATTCCTGGACCTATTTCTTTATCTCTGCATTCTCAATAATAGAATACCTATACATACCAATATTAGGAAGAGGTGCATTCTGTTGTAGATGAATTTCATATTGAATTTCCCTTTCGAGAGGTAATCCTTCAGGTTCTTGAAACATAATATCATAATGAAATACCACTTTTATCAAGTCCTTTTTAAGTTTAGGATCACAACCTTTAAATCCTTCTGTCTGTTCAACACCTTTTGCTTTTACTATCATAAGAATAAATTTCTTACTTACATTTATTAACCTCTTCATTTTATTTTCATAAACTAAAGAAACATTAGTTTTCATGAAATGTGCATGAACGATATATTCAATACCATCCTTAGTGAACTGATCCTTGTTATATTCCCTATAAAATATATCCTTCCTATCATACATATATGAACTACCCAAAAAAATACCACAAATATCCAACAAAACCACATCTAGATCTACCTCATCAACAAATCTAGAAGTGATGCCAAACCTAAGTCTACATTGTTTTGTAACTTGTACATGTGCATTATCACATACCCATCCAAGTGGATATGGTTTAGGGTGTAACTTAGTTTCCAGCTGTAATTTCTTCTGAAACTAGGTTTGCTTGTGATCCACTATAAAAAAAGAGTATCATTTTTTGTATGTTTGGAGATTACTCTAATATGAAATAACTCACTCCTCTTTCTTTCATCAATGACAGGTTCATTTCTTGAAACAAAACAAGAGGTATTTTTACCTTGAATTCTTGTAGAAACCACCTTAGTTTCATCCCCATAATTAGATGCCAAATCATGTTGGATTGTTGCTGCAGTAGTCTTTTTGTCTTATTTATTCTGAAACTTCTTAGGCTTGATCTCTGGATGAATTTTCCAACATTTAGAAGCATCATGACCTTTATTTTGACAATGAGTACAAGTAGTTTTATCTCCTTTATTCATAGTAGTTGTGTGATTACATTTTCCCTTACCTTTAGACTTGTTTCCATCGGCTTTGAAAGGTTTCTTGGAAAATTTCTCTTTGGTATTATTCCCCTTCATATGTATGTGAGTTTCTTGAACGCATACCTCATCAAGGTTAGTCGGATTAAATATTAATATCATATGGCATAAACAACTATGTGATCCTCCTATATACTTGAGAAGAGTTTCCTGGGTGTAGAGAGGTATACCAACTAATAATCTATTTTTCATAATTCTTGTGTGTAATATTGCACACTTTCTCCCTTACCTTGCCTTAATTTCTACCAGTCCATCATAGCTTGTTGCATATACCCTAATGTATAAAACTACTTTTTTAATGTTGATGTGAACTCATACCAAGAGGAGATGATTTTACCTTTTGTGGAAATATACTCTTGAGATCTTCTCTCCCACTAGATGAGAGAAGTCCCTCCAAGTAAGAGAGAAGCCAACTAAACTTTAATGTTATCTTTAATAAACTTTTGAATCCTACAATAACTTAAATTTGATGGATCCAATTGTCCAATTTATCAGCATTAAGATCGCCATTATACATAGGTAATTCAAAGTTAATATCTAGCTTTAATTGAGACAAGTTAAAATCAATCTTTCCTTTTTTTAATTTTCAAACAGAGAATGTAATGAACCATCGAGATATGATGGAGAAGATGGTTGAGTTTTAGGAGGTTCCTCACCACCTCCTTCTTTTTTACCTTCATCATGAGATGGACCTTCGTGTTCACCTTTCTTATGATTGTGATAGATCTCCTCTACCATCGTTTGCATTCTCATGAAAGCTTTCCGAAATTCCCCTTTAGACAGCATAGAAGAAGTTGCTTCTTCTCCTTTTGGTGAAGACATTTTCCCTCTTCTTGAAACAATCTCTGGATCAAACCTCCTTCACCACGTTGTAGCCTGGATCTTGTTAACATAAACTCACAATGCAATAGTTATTAAGATATGATACCAAACTTGATCTAAAATTTCGGGATCTTTTTTAACCATTAAAAATTGCATGTGAACTTGTCAAAAACTCATAAACAAGATTTAAAACTGAAATTTAAATTCTTAAACATACACACATAAGCAAATAAACAGTGTGAAAACCATGAAAATGGAAGATCAAAACTAATAATGGAGTTCACCCCTCCTAGGTTATGTCTCCGGGCCACTTCTAATGAGAAGGTTGATCTTATTAAGTCTTTAAAGTTTACATAAGTGGGTTTTTGGAACCACTTTTTTTTTCTGTCAATCACCAACAAAAAGACAACACCACTGCAATCCTCTTGAAATTTCAAGAAAAATGAGTATAACTCAACAAGGTTTGCATGAGGACTCCTTTGGCACACAAATCGAGAAACTCCTTCTACACAAAAGAAAAATAGTATGGAATGTATGTATTTCCACCTCGGGATCCATGCCCATTAATGTTTGTACACCTCGATATCTTTTCCCTGTACCTTCCTTGAACTCTATGCCTGCAATGGTCGAAAACTTTCCTGCGAGGTTCAAAATTTTCATGGTTTGAATAGTATTTTGGGGACGTGTGGAGGATTCATGCACCCCTATTTTGGACTTATCACCAAAGTAAATTAAAAAAAAATGTCGTCGATTACTCAATGGATTGGTCGTGGCCCAAAGGTTAAAGTGTTGGTGTAATGGGAAGAGGTTCGTAGGTCAAACCCATGGGACTCTCCCCTTCCCTTGCGCTTTTGTTAACACAGTTGAACGGTGATAAATTTCAATATTGTATGGTTCCAATAGTATGGCATATATTGTTTGGACATGATATGATTCTAACGATAAGGTTTCGTGGCATATGTTATGGTTCTGGTGATAAGATTTCGTGGCATATGTTATCACACGTTGGCAAGGTGTGGTGGCATGCGATAATAACATACGGTTTGGTATATAATATAACATAGGTTCTATGGGGGTTCTCAATGTTGACCATGGGGTTGAGGGCTTATCCCTTTCCCCCTCCCCCTCCCCCATTTCAAAACTACCACATATCCAACCTTATATACAACCTGCGTACTATAACTTATAAGGAACAAGTGTGGGGAAGATGGTTAGGAGGGATTTGTGAAGACTTTGGAAATCTTGGAGGTATTTGGTTTGATCCCCATAGAATCCCAAAAAAAATTACAATACCATACCTTATACATTTTTTTCCAATTTTGAATCAAATTGCTGAAATTTCAAACTCTGATAACTTCTACATCCGGAGGCCATTTCACACGAAACAAGTGTTGAAAAAAATTTTCTGACGAGCTATTTACCACTGTAAGCTTTGTTTTACTATTTGAATACTTATTTACGGATCGATCATTAAAGATCCTCCTGAATCAATTATTGTCCCAAAAATCTACATATTTAAAAATGGATGGTAGACTCCAAAAGATGAGAGAATGGTGGAAAAGACAAATGACATGACTTTTGAACTAGAAGAGAGGACTCTTAAAACATTAATAAAAGTATAATCATCACATGCTTCCATAACTACTTGAGAATTCTGTCCTCGTCAACCTCACACATGCATTCAATGATTGGGTAAAACAATCAAAACAAAGTAATTGGCTTATTTAAGGCACATGGTAGAAAATGTATGAGTTCTAAGGTTGACACTTGCAATAGAGGATTTAGTCTATCATATGCCCCATTTCCTCTCCCCCTCTAGTGGAATCATAACACCTTTAGTGCACCTTAAACAACCATCATGAACCATTTTATTATTTTCCAACATAATATTTACATAGCATTTGAATTGACACGGCAAGTGTATTTACATCATACTTAGCTATCCATTCACTAGTGAATCCTTGGCCTTGAGGATAGAGCTCCACACTCAAATCAATACTAACATATTTACATAATTTTGATTCATTATACATTCCATGTCAAAACTAAGATGTATTTAGTTTCTTTTGATGAAAACGATCTATAATTACTTTGATTTCACACCAAAATAAAATGTTAAATCTAATTTAAATTTAGTTTGTATATTTGATTAAAACATTGTATTAGACATTATTCATTGGGTAAACATTAATTTTATAATTATAGGTAGAGATTAGATATTACATAATTTATATATTTTATTTTTGTAATTTTGATAATAATTCATCAATTAAAAAAAATGAAAGCATCTAAAGTTAAATAATAATCATTTTAAATTGTTAGAGTTAATAATAATATACAATCTAATGATTTACAAATTAAAAATCTATTTTTATAATAAAAATAATAATGTCATCAATCTAATAATATAGTTAAAAAAAACATTTCTTTATATTTCAATCATAACAAATTAATATATAATATTTGATCAATTTTTAATTTTGATTTTTTTTAACTTTTAGCAAGAAAGAAATGAACCAACTGAATTTTAAAGTTTGTTTTTTACATCGAGAGAGTAGCCAAGTGCTCTAGAGCCCGATAAGGGGGAGATGTTGTAAGGTTGTGTAAGATTACTTAATATGACATTTCCATAAAAAGAAATAAAAGTGCAAATGATGTCATCTTAAAAAAAATTAAATATTGATTTCACCTTAAAAATAGATATATCAAGTAGAAGAGGGATCAAATATCTTGAGGTGTAAATTTTTCTTAATGTGTAAACAATTTAAGATTAAAAAATGTACACCTCAAGAAATTGCATCCCTGTAAATACTTGATAAATCTAGGTTTAAGATTAATTTATGCTTATCTTAATAATTTTAATGTTTATATTTTTAGCACATTTTACTTAAAATAGTCCCAAGAGGTAGCATAGTTGGTTGGGTTCAATTAAGGAAAATCCCCTTAGGTTACATAAATATATATATAAGTATAATTCTTTTAGGTAATAATTAAGCTGTAGGCATTTTTACGCCGTTAGGCGTTTTCCTTCGAACAAGTTCGGAATACAACTGTTCCTTTTCGTCGTCTATAGCTCGAATCGGATGCTGCCATGTGTTTGATGTTTGTCTATTGGTTTTAAGGTTCAGCCACGTGTTGGTTTTAAGCTTCATGCTGTTTCTTCACGAAAGCATTGAATCTGTGCAGAAGCTCGCCGACTGAATCGTACCTCTTCCCATACCATTTATTGCTTAAAAGGGGATATCTATATTTCTGTGAATCCTTTTTAGCTGTTGGCGTCCATGACTTGCAGACTGCCTGCATGCGTGCTGTGTTTTCTCAGCGTTTTTGTTTTAAATTTTGTTCTGTTTCAAAGCTTTACAACAATTTCCTCCCGTCCAAACCCTCAAAACCCTTGTCAAACCCTCGTCATTCGATCGATCGCCAGTTCGAATCCTATCTGCGGTCCAAGATTTTGCAGAAGAGATCATTGAAGGAAATAATTGGCGTCACCATCGAAGAAGGATTTTGGATGGGAGGAGGAGAAAGAGGAGGACGAGAAAAGAGTTAGAACTAAAATTTAGATTAATCCTCGCGGTGGCAATGAGGTACATTTAAATTTGAAGTTTGCACTGAGTGTTTTTGTATTTGGAAAGTTTTGACGGCTAGTAGTAGGTAGAGTGATAATAAGAATTTCGTGAAGACGAATAAGGGAATAAGGGATTTACTACTGGTAACATGGCCACGGCCATGGAGTCCCCGGCCGTGGATTACCCTGCCACTGAAAACAAGAACAGCAGCAATAATAGTAACAATCACAGCAGCAATGAAAGCCATCTGCAGAGGAGAAAGGGTTCCAAGGGAGGTAGCAAGGGTGCCTGGTCACAGGTAGTCCGAGGCCACCAAACAGAAGCCGATGGTGTACCCAAGCCCCCACATGCTAAAGATAGGTCGAATCCAGAGAAAAATGAGAAGGAGAATGCTAACGTGTCGTCTGATAAGGGTAAACAAATGGAGGAGGTAAGCTCTAGCAAGTCCGATGATCAGGGTTCCATTGGTACGGAGGAATCTAGCGTGAAGCCGGTTAAGCTTGCATGGAAGAAGCCATTCGATGGTTTGAGTGCAATGACGCAGCAAGGGGGAGCAGTGGCGGCGACTGCAGTGATGGGAGCATAAGCGGCCGCGTGGTCAGCGCTTGCAGATGCCCGAGGTGGGAAAGCTGCAGATCCACCAAAGACTGTGACGCAGGGGACTGAGAGTATTCCGGCAGTAACACAGGTACGCGGATTAATTATTCTTTTTTTTGTAATTTGATCATTTCTATGTGTGCATCTATGTTATTGCACCAGAGCTAGTCCGCTGGCTTATCATTGAACGGCAAGGAGTGTTCCCTTACTATGAGGGGACCAAGGTTCAAATCTTGGTTGCCAATGTCTAATTTGGTCCCAACCAATAAACTGGACTATAACTTTGCACCATCTTAGACGACTGGAGCTATCTTTGTATGGAATGTATTTCTATTAACATAAAATACAGTACCATCTTTACAAGCATTATAACTTAAATATAGTAATGTCGGCAGCAGACTCCAGTACTAGCACTACCATGAACAAATATTAAAATCTCAAGAAACACCTGGCACAAATGTCCAAAACCCAAAAATGCCACATGGCGTGGGCTAACAGAATACATGCTCAAAACTATTAACAACAAATATGATAGCAAGGCAGGCATAGATCAAAAATCATAATCATAATCATTAAAATGATGGATCGTGCAGCTGCAGGGTTCACTCTGGCGGCAGGAGGATCGTCCTTGTCATTATTAGTCAGTCCTCCCCTGCTGTTGATTGGTTGCTCGTGCTTGGGAACACTGATCTCGTATCAATAGTTTTCATTCTTGTTATCTTCCTGGGGTATTGGAATAGCGTTTATTATAATTTGTTTTAAGTAATTCTGGAGCTAGGATTTCCAGCCGTAGCTCTCTGCTTCATTCTTTGGTCTTAAGACTCCAGAGTCATTGCTTGTAGAAAAGCAGACTACTAAATCTGGTATCGGGAATATTGCAGTAATCATGCTTTACAACTTTATTACGCTTCCGACTTTCTTTTTGTAAGCAAACTGATATTTGTGATTTTTTAACTTTGGAATTTGTGTTCATGTAGGTACCATTTTCAGGTAAGTGTGTCAATATTGGTTGGGTAACTTAAATCAAATTCACAATGTCAGAAAATAGCTATATTAATAACATTGGAAAAGAAATGGCAATGCAATGTGAACAGAATATGAAATCCACCACACATGCAAGGAACCTCATAATGGCCCAGCTGAATATGATATTTGAGAATAATTTCTGGCAAATAACTAAAAAAATTACCTTTTCAACTATTTAATATTTGAAAAGCTTTTTAATTGTAATTGCCGATTGTAAATGCAAAGTGGACATAACATTTGCCTAAGGATTGTTGGAAAATATATATGTCCAGAGTAGATTGAAAACAAAAAGCATGGTTGTTAACAGAGACGGTTATGCCAAAACATAAGGGACAAGACAAGAAATCATATCTTGCAAGGCTTCTGATCAAGAAAATTATTGAAGCTGTGATTTACATCACCCTTTTAAAATTCTTTTGCACAAGTAAATTTCATTAATACTTTTTAAAATTTATAGGGTTTTATCTCAATAGTATAGTATATGAGATGGTGGTTTTTAACAATACCAAATTTTTTATAATTCTAAACTGTCTTTTTCTCTTTCCAGGTATCCACATTAGCCAGCAGTGGTAGTGGAAACCATACTCAGAGCCAACCAGCATCTTTAAATCGGCAGAAGTCAGGTGGCAGGCGGAGTGCTGCAGCTGCAAATGGCATGCCACCAATGGCTCCTACTCTGACCATGTTTCCGATAGCAGCTGTGCCTCCATATTTACCAGTTCAGGACTACATCTTGCCAGGTGGTTCGAATCAAATGATCCCCAATCAAGAAATTCATCCTGAACTCACTTTCAAGGGTCCTGCTGGCTTGGAAACTGGATTGAAAGGATTTATGCCAGGTCCTGGAAGTATGGACCATGCTAGAAATTTCCCGCAGTAGAGATTCGATGGATCCTTTCAGCGAGGTGATACAAATACATTTCCTAACAATTTTGGTAATAGACGTAGCAATGTGCAAGAGCTGGGAGGAAGGTTTAATCATGGGTGGAATTCTCACCGAGGATTCAATGTGAGAGAAAATATTAACATGCAAGCAAGAGTTGGACCAAGAAATTTTATGAGGCCTCCCCCACCGCCACCTCCTTTTGTTGGCCCATCTCCAACATTTATAAATGCTCCAGGATTTCATGGTAAAAGTTTTGACAGAAGCAATAACAGATTCCTCATGTATTCGATGCTTATTCATTTATTGTTTCTCCACGTTGGAGTAAATTTTTCAATGAGGAATTACTCCTCTATGTGCAATGATGGTGGTTCATTGACAATTGCTTTTTGTTTTTTTTGATGTCTTATATGTTGGTTTTATTCTGTTCTATCTTGCAAACTTATAATGTTGTAGCCATTTTACGTACAGCTGGGCCGATGTACTGTCCCAGCAGCACCCCCTGAGCCTATAAGGGGTGGACCTTATTTTCCTCATCCTCCACCTCCTGGTCTTGTAATGCCTGGTCATGATCCTTCGCCTTTGCATGCTATGGTAATCGAACAAATTGAATACTATTTCAGGTGTGCTCTTCCGAAAGTTGTTGTTTGACTATTTTCAAGAGCATTTCAGTGTTTTGTGCTTAATCTTCTGAATTGGTCTGGAGTGTCTTTCTTTGTGGCATTGGTTTTCATTTTTTTCTTTCTTTTTGATGCAGTGTTGATAATCTTATCAAGGACTCCTATTTGCGTTCATTGATGGATGCACAAGGATGGGTGCCTACCTTGATTATTTCAAATTTCAACAGGGTAAGGGTCATAAGGTTCATCCTCATTTTCCTACCAGTTGTTTACTTGTCCATGTGTAGGTCCCACTATAGTTGTTGGCACAGAATTCCAGTGGTTAAGATCTACATTTATCAAATACATGGAGAAATGATTGGTTCTATAAGGTGGAAAAGAAGAATGGAAGACAAGGTCAAAGTTATTTGTTGATTTAGGATTTTGATGGATAAGTTAGATGTGAATTTCAGTGACCAACTTGATTTTAGGTCAAAGAAAATTAATTTCTCTGCTTTCATTTCAGCATGAAAACAACAAAAAACAATATTTCCCCAAATCATCACTTCGAATTGGAACATCGAGAAGGATTATAATGCAGCAGGGAACTAACTGGTATATTTTCGCATCATGCTAAATTATGACCATTTAAACATGCTTATAATTGTTGAAAGGAACCAACGAAATCTAAACTATTTCGTTGAAGAGATATATCAGCCCTATGAAAATCAGAATACCACAATACTTCATCTACAGAATGAACGTGTCCTGTTTGCAATTTGGTCTTGCAGAATGAAGTTTGAACATCCTGTTTGAGACGAGCAATCTTGAAAAAGCTCCTACTAGTTACGTCGTAAGGCATTTTCTCTCCGAACATCTTCGGAAAAAGACTGTTCCTTTTCGTTGTCTATAGCTCGAATTAGATGCTGGCACGTGTTTGATGTTTGTCTGTTGGTTTTCATGTTTACCCACTATGTTGTCGTGGTCGTCCTCAGTGTGGGCACGGGTTTTCACGCTTACGTGTTGCAGAAGTTAATTTCCCGGTGTTGCAGAAGTTATCTAATTTACAAACTCCTACTCACATCTCCCATGTACCTCCCAACATACGAAACCCTCAACAGTATACACAGGGTAGGGCGTTGAGGGTTTTGCCTAGAAGCTCATATCTTCCATCTTTGGATTTTATCTCATTTATTCCATTTTTGAAGGATTTCGGCAGTTGCAGAGCAGACATGCCGCGCCGAACAGTGAAGAATGCTGTGGAATGGCAACTTCGGGATATCGTTAATGGTGACCCGGCCGAGGAAATGGGAAAATTGAAGGCAGAAGACATAAAATCTAATGGACCTCGTGTTCAAGGAGAGAAACCTAAGGGATTTGGGCTGAAGAAACGGAGGAGGAAGCGGCGAGGTCCGATTAAGGATGCTGGAGGTGTGCATGAATCTCAGAGAATCCTCAAGAGAGGGTTATCTGTTGCAGGCCAATTGAAGGCACCCAACGGAGCACCCAGCGAAAGCAAGGTGAAATCCGATGCAATTCGGTCTGATTCCTCTGTTGGTAATGTTGAGTTACCTTCTGCACCCAGAATTGTTTACCAGGACCGGATGTCGGATTCAGAGTCCTGGAATGCAGTAAATATGCTTCCTACTGGAGGGAGCTGTGAGTACGGTGAAGATCAGGGCAGCAAGTCTTCTACAGGTGCTAGATTTTCGAAAGGTATGCCTGAAAATTCAGTTAGGGAAGAGCTTTCTAATGAAGTCGAGTTTAAATTTGCTAAAGATAGTGAGGAAATAAAATTCCCCACAATGCACGAATGTGGATTTTCGGCTGTGAATTTTGGTGGAAGTAAGCCGGATTTGAGGGGGTTTGGGCACAGGGATGAAAGAAGATCCGTGGGATTGACCAAAAAGGCAAGGGCATAGAAGAACAAGGAGAATAATACTGAATCTGAAGATCCAATTCATGAGCACAAGGAAAGCAGCACCAGTACAGGGAGAGTAGTGCATGAGTTTGAAGGAATTTTCGGGAATCATACTGAAGAGGTACCTGGAGATGTACTTGTTGCTAGTGTCGGATGCCGAAACAAACAAGAGTATGTAGATGATCTTGGGGAGAGCTCTTGGAGCATAGGAGACAATGTAGGGATCTCAGCAGTTAGTGATTCCAGCCTGAGCAAGGACATGGCTAAGAGTGGCATTTTTGTTAGCGTCAGTAATGGAAGGTGGATAAGTGAAGAACTTAGTCTCTGGTCTAAGAATTTTGATCCTGAAAATAACACATCCGAGAGAGAAAACAGTGAAGAAGCTAGGAATTTTGATTTTGAAGAAAGAGGAAGTGTTAGCCATGATAAATTTAGAGAAGGTGAAGAAGTTAGGGAGAACTCAGTGTTCAGGTGTGAAGATGTTGTGCATAGCAAAGAGAGTTTTGCCTCTGCAGTTAATGTTGCTGGAAAGAAAAGGGAGGAGACAGCTGATTCTGGACAACAGGTGGATAGGACGCACCAAAAACCTGTGGATTCAGATTGTTTGCTTCAAGCGTTGACAGAACTTCAGACTGCTGAAGAAGCTTTACACAAAGGTAAGACTCTAAACTTGGCATCAAACTGTCAATTCAATGAAACTAGCACAATTGCATTGCTACTTGCAATAGTTGTTTCGTTCTCATTCTTTACGTATGTTTTTTTGGCCTGGATTATTCCATGGTGCCAAAATCTGGTATTTCTTGCTACAGTCAATAGCAAAGTATGACTAGCATCATTTACCTTACTGGATGTTTGCCATTGTTATGTATCTCCACGTCTTTTTCCTGAAAGGTTTTTATCATAATTGTGAATTCCCTTCTCTATGTATGCATGGTGTTCGTCATATCAGTCTGCTTTCTTATTGAATTTAGATCCAACGAGTTTATACACTAGGATTGTATTTGAAAAAGATTCACTTTGGATGGGGTGAATCTGAATCCTCTTATATAGTAGGTATCCATGATGTTCATCATCCACGATGTTCATCATAGCATTATAGTTTTAAAAAAAAATCAAACTTTGGATAGTGCAAATAATTTACTACATATATGTTTTGCTATGTTTGAATAAACTCGTAGAGCTCATAATAATGTTTTTTAAGTTCATCTATTATGTGACTAAGGTACAATTTAGGTTCAAAACTGTAGCTTCTGGTAGCTCCCTGCCTGCACTCTGAATGAGATGAAGCAACAAGATGCACTTTACTAAGAGCGGATACAACCTCAATAAATGTGGAAGGCTACGATATTCTACTTAGGTTAATATTGAAAGGCTACTAAAGTTGTAGTAGAGTTTTAGTTTTAATGAGAATATTGTGCTCGTTTGTCTGAATTGAGAAAGTTATTGTTATTTGATTTGTATGATCATGTTGTTTTGGATTTATATTGAACTTATAGAAAAACATATGCATTCCAGTACAGATTTATTTTATTGTGAAGATCTACTGTCATTTTCAGTGTGTAATGTGGCAGTTTTTTTAATCCTAACTAACCTTTGATATTTGGAGGTTGGGGTGAAATTGTTTTCTGGTTATGTAGATTGAAGTACAAATCCATGGAAGTAGATTGGTACTAGCATGCTTTGGGGGAAATACCGCGAGGTTGGTTTAAACAATAAATACCGAGGAATTAAAACATGTTTATTGCCCAATAAAAAATAGCTAGAAAGTTCTTAACCTCTTCACCTACATATTTTTAAGCCATCATAATGTATATACACGAAGGGTCTATGATTATCAATTATCAGGATTATTGCTATAAATGTATTACTGTAAAGAATGATTCTTGGATTTTGGTTATCAACTATCGATTACAGGCTTGTGATAATTTAATGCAGTCCATCAACTTCCTGAGAAAGCATTTGCA
>LPNX010965495.1:747-23839 GCA_001517045.1 Pseudotsuga menziesii | reverse complement strand
AGGTTAACGGAAAGAACATGGAAGGCTTGGTGTAGCCATCGAACTCTGCAATATGGTCCAGATGTTTATGAACACCGGTCCCATTGTTCCTACATAGATAAGATAGATCAGTAAAAAGAACCTAAAATCAATTCTTCCAAGCAGTGGGATTGTGACTATGATCCTTCTCGAATTGATCGTCGAACGCTTGGATTTCCATCTAGCTGCAAATGAGCTAGCCTGAGCCATGCATTGGTGGATTCTTCACCAGGAATGTGCAGGGATTGGACAATTCAGTTCTTGTTTTCCTCTTTGAACTCGAAGCCACGATTTCCTACCTCGTTCATTTCATGATCAATGGCAGCCTCTTCTATTTCTTTCAGCACATGGATTGTCAGGACCATCGGCGTTTTATCGCGGTCTACTTTCAAGTGAAATTAAAAAGGCCTTTGCTTATAAGAAAAGTTTCATTTATCATTCAAGGGAGTCAATTAAGGATTTATGTTTAAAGGTAAGTCGTGTAACTTGTGCAGAATTGAACTTAATTATGACATTTAAGTAAATTGCAGAGACTCGCTTTATACTAACATGGCATAAAAATTGTTTTCCTAAAATATATGATACTTCATCTAGTGCAAAATGGCCTTTAGGCATTTGGGATTATTTCTCCTTCAAAAATTGATTTCTGTTATTATTTCATTTTTGTTTTCTCATGAAGGCAGATTATTTGTTTGATGAGATAAGTTACTTCATATTTTGTTTATTACGGATTAAATTCTCTATTTTTGGTGCAGGCAACTTGTTTGCTCTGGGGATCTTCTTGTCCCCAATGTAAGTTTCCACTTCTGATATCTACTTCACCTGTAATAGCAACCACCCATTTCAGGGTCACTATCCATATACTTTTCTTACCTAAAGTGATTTCTCTTAATAGTTAATACACACTTGTGTTTGCAGCTTTCCGACATATCCTCCAGATTTCAATTTTGCACAGGTATTATCAATAATAAAAACTACTGTGTTTGTGTGATTGGGCTTTCATCTTTTATTAATTTTTGGTTTTGGTTTAGATTTTGCTTGCAGCACTGATGAGTTCATTTTATATTTTCATATTTTTGAGGTCTTTGTTCCCTTTTCAATCAAGTGAAGTTACTACTGAAAGCCATGTATTTATGTACCAACTTTTTTAGGTTGTAATTAGGGGTGTGAGAGGAAATGCCTCACCTCAACTCACTTGTTCATGTCTTGTATTTCCATGTCTACTTGGTTTCTTGCAGGGATTTTATAATCCATATGCAACACCCCAGTCTCCACAACTATATGCTGGTCCAGCAGCAACAATGTAACCTCATGCACAAGTATCACAAGGTGCGTCTGGATATCCTGCATCACTAGGATATATGCAGGGTCCACATATTGTTCAGTATAGCAGCCCAGGATTGGTAGCTACAACGACTGCTTCGTCAAAGTATGGGACTGCAGCATACTTTGTTTTGTACATTCCACTCGCATAATTATGTCAAATATTATAATCATTTTCAATTTTAGTGGGTTTTGTAGTAGATAAAAAGTATATTAACATTTATACTATGTTTTTAATTTTGATGAATTCTTTCTCATGCAGGAATGGCACTAACAGGTGCAAATTCGGTCTCTGTAAATCGGAGTCCAGGACAGACACCACAACAATATGTAGTGTCATTGGCTCTTCAACAATATGCGGCTGTAGCATCTTCTGAACAGGTTTGTTTCCTGACGTATGTTTTATGGCTAATGAAGAGAGAGAGAGAGGGTAAAGAAAAGAGGCATACTTCTTCAACAATGACATATGGCCTTGAAAGAAATAATGTGTATGATGAAATCCTATATATCTTTAAAAAAAATGATAAACCTTTGCTTTAAGTTTTGTTTCGATCTTAAGTGGATGAGAAAAAGGAGAGTAAACAAAAAGTTGGGTGTTGGGTGGCGCTCTGTGGGAAGGGGAGGTATTTTAGTTTACATAATGGTAGAATAAAAAGGAAAGTGATAAGTTCGATAAAAAAAATTTGAAACCTAAGAAATAGCGAGTGGGTCTTTTCGTTTTTAATATCCATTGAAATACTATCCCCATTTTTAATATCCACTGGAATACTATCCAGGTCTTATGGGGAACTGCCACATCATATGAAACCATTGAATGGTCTTATCATGCAGACAATGATAATCTGTGCAAAGGACTGGCAACAAACTAAACAAAAGATGGAGATTAAGCCATGTTGTACCCTACCTTTGTTTTGTGTTTGTCCTATATATATCTCGTCATTTACATTCGACCAGCTGTTGCGTTTGTCCTATATTATCCACTCAACCGCATCCAACCAGCTCTAAAGCTCACTTTGTTGTTAGCTTTATTGATTGATAGGAAACGTTAGAAAGTTCTCCCAAAGAGCACGAAGGTGCAAGATAGGAATCTGAATTGAATTGAATTGAATGAACCAGCTTTATAAATAATTATCTGCAATGCTTCCTTAGATACCAGATGCAAATATTGGGTCATATTTCTTCTTATTTCCTCATAAAGACTAGGCCACTGTTAGTGTTACTTGAGGAGTCGAGTGAAGTGAAGAGAAAATAAAGTCATTTTGGAGATTTTCAAATTTCTCTGTCACTTTTTTCCTTTGTGTTTTAAGAAATATTGCTATGAGCAAGTGATATCATGGCTGATCCTGGTTTTCTCTCTGGGTTTATTGGTAAAGGCATCGACATAGCAGTCGACCAGATTCTTCACCATGCTAACATTGCGCTCCGCTGTAGGAAAGAATTGAACTCTTTGAGAGATCTGGTAATGAGAATAAAGCCTATTGTAGCACAGATCCATCAATACCATCTGCAATTGAATAGAGAGAGAGGAACATCCACTGTTGAAAGCCATAATAATGCTTCACAATGGGTTAAAAAGCTGCACGACCTTCTCCCACAAGCACTGTTAATCTTGCAACAGTGCACAATACCAAGTTTCAAGCAGTGTTGAGAATGGTTTTACTTCTACAAGCCGAGGCCTTCCTATTACATTTGGTAGCTAGAAAATCTCTCGTTACTTATCGGACTTCCACTATTGATCCTCCCTTTCGTGACAGGATTTAAGCACCTTTTCCTTCAAAATCTATTCTTACTGTTGAGAATAATTTGATTGAGGCCTTCCTATTACATTTGGTAGCTAGAAGATCTCTCATTACTTTGGTATGGGACTTCTATGGGTCTTCTCTATAAGGATTCTCTCCTGATTTGGTTGGGTATATTTTGCTTCCCATTTTAGTTATTTTTTCAGTATAAAATCAGTTTCCTTAATACTTTTAGCTCAAGTTGATTCATACCTGTTTTTGCCAATGAAAGTTCATATGGATGGATTATTTTATTCTCCAACAGGTGGTTGCTATGTGTTTATGTACCCTCTCAGTCTGCCTCAACTTGTTCTTGGAGGTGCTCGAGCCCCATATCCTGTAAATATATAACATTACTGATGTGATGAATGTTTGGAATAAGGAGCTGATTATTTCCAATCTCAAATCTCTGCCAGAGCAAGGAGACAGATCCTTACCTAGGTGCAGGTGATGCCATCTAGAAGCCCAAGAGAACATGTTGAAAGCTGTTTGAAATGGTGGTTTTCGTACCATGTGCATTCAAAGGACATATCATGCCTATTTTAGTGCACAGATGGACATTCTCTCAACATAGGCATTTTTATTAGGTTCCTCTACTTCTATTTTTGGCAGGTCACCCCATGCATCTGAATGACATTCAATGTTTGGAGTATGCATGGGAGGATGATGATAGTTAGATTCTTGAATTGGCTATTTTTAGAAACTTTATAGTTTTAGAAATTTTTCCTTTTCAGCAGCTGGAGACGTTTTTGGGAACCTAAATTGATGGTTTCCTAAATGGACACTTTCATACTTTCAAGATTTACATTCATAAAATTTATAGTTTTAGAAATTTTATCTCTGTTGAAATCTCATGGTAGATTTGGATAACCCTTTTTGATATGTGCATATGGTTCTGTGTTTGTGGCAATCTGAGATAGTCAAGGTCTTCCACTATGGCATCTCGCCAAACCTGTCTACCTGCTGCCTCCTCATACGAAGAGGGCTTGATACTGCTAACCATAGCAACATAACTGAAAAATATCTCAGGTCTCCTACTCTCCCTAACAGTCTCCTTTGAATTTCCCACTGACTCCTGTGCTTCCTTCAAGGTGTCCTGAAGCCACTTAGACTTCCTCCTCACTGAATAAACATCCTGTGTAGGAAACTCCACCTGCTCATCTCTTTGTGCTGAATGTGAACCTGAAGAAGTAGAACCTGATCCCTGTGAACCTGTACCAAGTGATCCTGTACCTGTACCAACACCTGTACCTGTATATGCAATCCATTCTTTTAATTGTTTCTATGGTTTCTAATTACAAATGAAAATTTTGATGATGTATTTCAAAACCATGTAGTCCAAGAATAAGATAATTCATTTTTTGGATTGTGATGAGCTAAAAAATAATATTGCATTTGGTAGTTCTGTTTCTTATCATTATAGTTATTTGGTATTGTGTCATATTTGGTAACCGACTTTTTTAACTATGGGATACATGGGATGTTTTGTTAATTTCAAATTATATATGCCTTCATGTTAGCTTATTTAGAATTATGTGGGATTAAAGTTTGTACTGATTTGTATGCCAGGCCACTGGCGAGGACTACAGCGTTGAACCAAATGATGCCAGGAGGCCATTTAGAGCTTTGTTGGATGTCGGTCTTGTCAGGACCACCACTGGCAACAGAGTTTTTGGAGCTCTGAAGGTCGGTAACCTGTCCATTGTTTTTTACTTTGAATTAAATGTTGTAAAAGTGATCTTTTGTGTTCAATCCCATATCTTATAAATAATAAGGAAAATGGTATTAATTGTGGGGCTACTACTATCATCTCTTTGGTAACTCCATTGCTTAAGATATAAATTGATGGTATAATCTTTCTTATGCCTTATCATGTTCCAGTTGTGTGGCATTTTTTGTTTCTCTGTTTCCCTGTACTTCCGTTGTCTCCTGAAATTATTGGGATCATAATTCTTTTCTTATATTTGTTAATTGATTAGTTTTAGATTTTGGTGTATTGATCACAATATCATCTTTTCTGTAGAGGGTTTAGGAATAATCTCAGGCATAGTTAAAGCAATAATTATATTCTTACTTGGGTTACTCATGGTTATTGAAATATTTGTTCTTTTGAGAGTGTCTTCTAATTTCTTCTATATATTTATTATATATGGTTTGATTTTCCTATGTTCAGCTTTTTTCTAAATATCAACTTTACTATATTCTTTTGTTGCATTCATTCTTTTGTGTCTAGGGAGCTTTGGATGGAGGATTAGATATTCCTCACAGTGACAAGCGTTTTGCTGGTTATAGCAAGGAAAGCAAGAGCCTGGATGCTGAGGTCCATTGAAAATATATATTCGGAGGTAATGCAGCTACATACACGAAGGAAGAATTTAGCTTTATAATGAATTTGATGGTTTTTGTAAATATCTTGATTACAGGTGATGTTCTATGTAATAAATTTTTTTGAATAATTCAATAAAGTACATTGGCATTGAAGCTTTAGGAAGTTCTGAAAATATTTAGAAGTTCATACTACTAGGTAGAAGTGCAACTATTTTTGCCACCCATGTTAGTATGTTCTAGTAATGTTAGTTGAAGCTAATGTTACTTAGAGGTTGAGCTCTACATCTTCATAACTGGGTTTTGTTTATAGTCTTCCATATCCATTCATTGGTATGTACTGGCATTCTGTGCTACTTGTAGATGTTGAAAGAAGATGAACCAAAAAAGTATCAATCTCAGTTTACCAAATATATCAAGAAAAGTATAGAGCCTAAAAGCATTGAAGAGTTGTACAAGAGTGTGCGTGCTGCTATTCGAGCAGCGCCGACAATCAAACACACTGAGAGTCCCTAAAGAGCAGAAGCAGTAAGTGTTTTCAGTTGATATGTTCTGAGTACTTTGGAATTATTGAAATATTGTGGCAACTTTAACTTGAGTCATTAACATGTGAAATCTTGTACCTTGACAGTTATTTGATAAGGAAACTAACTTATGAAGAGAGAAAGGCAAAATTGATTGCTCGATTGAACGCTTTGAATAATGTTGAGGATGATGAATAAATAATTGCAGTTATTGGCTCAGCTGTATTTTCTCTTCCTTATTGGTGAATTGCAGGACTTATAGACTAGTAATACATTATGAAGCTTTTGTTTTTTCAGCCAAGTTCTTAAGATTTGCTGGCTAAAAGTTGTTCTGGCTATAATGCCGTTTAATTTTGGTAGGATAATGTGTTGCTGAGATAGAGATTGTGAATTGAATTTATAACTTTTTGAGTTATTTTACAAGAAGGCATTCAAGGTTTGGTTTGGTAATTGCTATTGGAAATGGTATAAATATTCTTGCCATCAAAATTAGTTCTGTGTTAATGTTTGGCAACTTCAAATTTAATCCTAATGAAATGTGGGTAAGCTCCTTGCCAACTTGGTGAATTGAAATTCATGGGTGTGAATTGTCATTTATGTTTTCAGATGGGTTTTCAAGTCTAGTCTCGTCATTGCAAATGAAGATATGCATTGAATGTATATTAGTTTTACAAAGCATAATGTAAAATTATGTGTTCCATGTGCCTCGTATGCCTGTGAATCTGCAGTTTTAGTCTGTACTAAACGGGTAGATTGTATGTTGAAACTATACAAGGTATATCTTCGTAGAAGTATTCGACTGTTGTTTTCTTTAAGTTTTTTGCAATGCAGGATGAGTAGAATTGATGACTTATAAAATCCAAGTGAATTTAGTTTGAATAAAAAAAGATTGTTTGTTGAAAGTATCCAAATGGATATGAATTTCGGTTAGTATTAGGTATGCTTTGAGACCTTAATTTTTTTTACTCCATGTAAATTGTAAATGATTTAAGCACAAGGGATTAACTCCCTGATTGTCGTTAATGTTGCCTTGGAATTTGCTTAGCATAGTGCCAACAGGTGACTTAATACATATTATTCATGGGAAATTATCGATAAATGCAAGGAAGCATCCTTTTGTATTTTAAGATTTTCCTTGAGAAAGGTGTAAATGAGTTGTAGTTCTGTTGAAAACATTTTCACTGTATTTTGCATCCGTTGAAAGCACCTTTGCAGGATTAACTTTTTAGATGCTACTGTAAGAAGTGTACCAATGGTGACATAGATATAGATAACCTTTATCTTGCCATTTTAAAAGAGGAATCTAAAAAATGTTTTTGTGAACTTGAGATTTAATCTCTCACGAGATTCATGAAAAATGAGGTATATGCAACCGCTTTATCTTTCCTTTTTAATAGAGGAATCTAAAAAAGGCTTGGTGAACTTGAGATGAAATCTGTCACGAGATTCATGAAAAATGAGGTATATGCAACTCAGGTGGGATATGATATATATAAACCAAATGAAAATGGGCTCAAGATAATTTAGGAAAATGTCACCAAATACCATTCATTCAACTTACCTCTGAATTCAATACCATTGTGGTATAATATTTTGGGTCACAGATGTAGAACCACAGAAACTGTTGTTTTATTCATACACTTAAGCGTCAATTCCCATTGTTTAGTAGTGGGGTTCACTTTTCTTATTTGGGACATTCCTGCTGTCACATTCTGCATATTACTTTTCTTTTGAAAGCACGCATATTAAATAGTATAGTGGCAGGATTGACTTACAATTTCCTAAAAATCTATTCAAATACTTGACTTATATGAGTACTAATAAGTTAATTAGATGGAGATCCTAGTCCAGTATATGATAGTATGCATCTCACCAACAAAAGTATATCACAAAAATAAAATCAGTGTCAAGTTAGGTAATCCCTCAGTTGCTGCAAGCATAAAAAAGTCTCCATTTTACACAATGGCCAAGTCAATACTGAAAGAGACAATGGCCAAGTCAATACTGAAAGAGACCGTTAATCTTGAAATAAGAAAGGTGAATATAAGAATTCTTGTTGTATTATATGACTCATGAAGTCCCAACCAAAGATGAATAAGTTGCATGGCATAATGTTCATAGAAATCCCCAATCAATTACATTTATTAACTGTTATATATGAGGACTTGTACATGCCACTTCGTATCCCAGAATCATGTTGACAATCTGATGTGCAAAATGATATGCAATATTCAGTTCTTTTGATTGCATAGTTTACTAGAAAACGTTATCTCAGGCATAAATCATACAAATAACTCATTGTGCAATACAAAAGATAAGAGAAAATGTAAATGGATAGTATCCAATTAGATATAGAATTCTCAAAAACTGTTAATCATAGAATTTGCTAGAAAGGGTTGTTTGGTTGCAAGCATTAACCTTTGAAGAGCATTAACTTTCGGAATTCCAATGATGGAAAAAACATACTAAGAAATGAGATAAACCAGCAAACTATACAGAACACCATTCTTGTAGGAAAGGCACTTGAAGTCCAACCTAACTACATGGAAAAAGATCCCACAACAATGATTTTGTATAGAACTCTCCCCCACAAATCACTAAGAATTAATCAACAGGAAGTACAAACTAACAAACGTAGCATTTAAAAAGGTAAAGAGCAATCCATATTAATAGATTTTCACCAATTAAACTAAAGCAGCCATAGAAGCAGACAATTTATATCGCATTACAATGATATCATTAACATTCTAGATCTTTGTATTCTCAGCCTCTCCATCATAACACGGGACTAAAATTAAGCGAAGGAATGATCACTTATGACTGATCTAAACTTTTGCTATGCATGCAATAAAATCTATCTCTTCACATCTATATGACTGATCTATCTATCTCTTCACATCTTAGGATTTGCAAATGCTTTCTCAGGAAGCTAGTGAAGGAATGATCAGTTATGACTGATCTAAACTTTTGCTATGACTAGAATACAACCTAGCTCTTCACATCTGTATACACCTTCTGGACCGATCAGTTATGACTGGTCTAAAATTTTGCTATGCCTAGAATACAACCTAGCTCTTCACATTATTCTCCATGTTTTTTTTGCTCACTTCAATGTTACACTTTTTTTTCTCACTTACCCGCTAACTACGTATTATTGCACCTTCCTTGGGGCAATTGCTAGTTCTATATGAGGCCGGGTTTGAAGTCATTATTACAGATTCGTTGTCTATCAGACTTATAAAACGCTGGCACGTGTTTACCGCCTTATACATTCCAGTTAACTACAAATATCCAGGTAAATCCACTCAGCGTACTCAATACCGCTAATTCATAATCCGAGCAATTTTGATCAATTTTGATTTATTTATTTTTTCAGTTAGAACAACCGACCCCATCACGATGGATACAACAACTCTTTCTCTGCCAACTAGGGATATCATGTGGCTTGGATCCATGAGAAGAAAGAAGATGAATCCACTGATCGTCTTCTGGTAATAATAAAAAAGAGAGGGTCCAAGAAACTGCTTTCTCTTTTGCAAAATATGATCGGCATAGGAGCCCTCGCCGGAAATCGAATGGTGGAGGCTGTGATTCCTTGACATTTTTGACAATTTGTTGGAAAATGTAATTAATTCGCAAATCTGTATTTGATCTCTAGCCGACTCTGTCAGAGTCTGTACAAGCCACGATCTTGTCTGTCAGTCTGACAAGAAGGAAAAGTCAACAAGTAGGCAGCGTAACTGAGTCGAATTTATTTCAGAAGTTAAGTTGTTAGGTAGACAGTTATTGCATTTTTTAATGGAAAGTAAGTCGGCAAGTAAGTCGGTTTATGCTGAAGCAATTTTCAGATTGCCTATAAATAGAAGAAGCATTTTGTAATTTAGTTTACAAACAGAGACAAAACACGAACACAGGAACACAGACACAAAGGAACTCAGGGTGAGAAAGTGAAGTCGAAGCTCAAGCTTCTATGCATTTGATTTAGCCGAAGAGCTGAAGCTCTGTAGACGGACAAGTTTGTAAGAGACAAGTTTGTATTACTTTGTATTTCCGCATAGTTAAATATACGAAATAGTTTGTGGTTGAATTCACGATTATTTGGCCGCTCATGTTTCCAGATTTACTTATGTAAATGTCTTTTACAACTATTGATAAGTAAAAGAACAAGAACCCATAAAAATCTCACCGCGTGCAGGTTTTACCGCACTTTGTTCGACTCAAATATTCCTACATATTTGGGCATATGTTTTCTATAAGTTATTTGGATTTGTAAATGTGGTCATTTTACTTCATCTTACTCACAGGTGAAAAGTATTTGTAATATTCTTAAGTCTTTAGACTAAGAATCATATTCTGCGGAGTTCTATCGCATCAGGCATCCCCTTGATCGCATATAAGTTGATCGCACATCCCCTTGATCGCATATAAGTTGATCGCACAACTTGACCCGCCGCATCAACTTAATCGCAGATAAGTTGATCGCATCAAGCATCAACTTGATCGCATCAACTTGATCGCACCGCAGATAAGTTGATCGCATGAGGCATCAACTTGATCGCACCTCAGATAAGTTGATCGCATGAGGCATCAACTTGATCGCATCAACTTGATCACATCGCAGAAAAAAGTTGGTCGCAGTAAAAAGGGTGGTCGCAGTAAAAACAGGTCGGAGTTAAAAAGTGAAATTATTTTTCTTTTAAATATTGACTGAGCGCTAAACCCAAGTTTAGTAGGCTCGGTTTTGGCTATCACAATTGAGTTCTATGTTTGTTGCGATAGGAAATGACACTGCTTTCTCTTTTATTTAAAATTTGATTCTGATAAGGAAGGATGGAGTGGGAGTCTCTCTGAATTTAGTTGGGATATCAAATTTGTAGAAGCTCAAGTACTCTTAACTCAGGTAAATATTTAAAGTTGGTCTATTCTCATTTCTTGTTGTATTTTTTTATCAAAGCGTTGTTTTTCAGTACATGAGTATCTCTCTGTCCGGAATTCCTTGAAGAAATACAAAACCAGCGCATATTCCTTTATATGTGCCTTAATGCAAAATAGTAGTACTGTGCAGATTCAGACAACTCCAGGCTAACTTGGAACCCATTCTATCTTAGTGCACCCACTAATAGTCTGGGATGATGCAACAACTATCTACTGTAATCAAACTAGGATCTTTGTGCTGAAAATACCATATTGTCCCAGTTAAAGGGCTCCTAGGCCGTAGAAAATGGGAATTTAAAATTTGCACGTCATTTAAAATGAGGTTTTTAATTTTTGTCATTTTAATAAAAAATGGAGGTTTTAAATTAAAATTACACTAGAAGGGCTAAGTTAAAAATTGCCCAACAACAATTTCAGCCTCCAAGAGATTTCATATCATATATTTCATATCATATTAATGAGAAGATCCAATGCGATCAGGAGGGATCAGAAGATCCAATGCGATCCGGCGGGGCATTCGACCGCGCAACCTCCCCAGGAATTAATGTCATCAAAGTGCTAACGAGGGTCCCATGAGAGATAACATTAATGTCATCAAGGATGTTCAAGGGGATTCCTTAACGTGCCTTAAGCTAGAAAAGCGGCAGCATTTTGGAGACTCTGCGAATCCGGCTAAGGTAATTAATCGAGTCACTGGTAATAGCGCTGGCGATTGCGTTTATAAGAAGCCGAGGGCTTTGCCGGCTTCGACCGCGCAACCTCCCCGTTGTCGGCTAATGTAAACTTTTTGAAAGCGCCTGCATGAATATATAACCTTCAAGATGAAATTAAGACAAGCCCTTCAATCTTGATCCCTGTTGTCCCCTATTTATTCCACGCATCCTCATCAACGTAACTCACACTCACATACTCTACGACCTGCGCGGGTTGAGTGACTTTGCATGACCATGGAATTCATTTTTCTTCTACTGCTCCAGGACCGGAACATTGGAACTCACTATAATTCACAGTCCTGCACATAGAGACATTCGATGAAAAACAATAATATTAGATCAAGACACGACATTCTAGTTGTCAATACATGCATAGTGCGGGGATAACATAGTATGGCATTTTCTTACTTTTATCTGGCAGTCTCTCCATCCCAGTCTTCCCATCCTTCTGGAAAGATAATGTCATCCATGTAAGTGTTGCCAAACACTACCGTGGAGTAAGGTCCCCATGGCCTACCCAGATACATTAATCTGTTTCATGTCAACTTGCATTGCCAAAGGACAAATCTCAAGTCTTCGGACCGAGAATTTCTCGTATGATCTATAAATGCCCCATTTTTTTTAGGGATGGTAAGTAATTCAGAGTTCTGCAATCAAGAAACCAAAAATATCTCCTATTATTTATTAGCCTCGAACTATGAAACAGAAAATCAATCACAACATTATTCATGATTTGTATTTGGTTTACCTGATAGAGAGATTTTCCATTGCCGCATACGAGTTTGACGCCACCTTCAATGTAAAAATCTTTAAATTAATGCTTTGCCACTTTTGTCTAACACAGTGTCATGATACCCCAAAAATCAGCAATTGTAAAATGCACAGCGATATGTCGAATCCTCACGGACACAACTTGATCGTTTGGGGTCATATCACGGGTACCATATGAACTCTGCATAGCTTCATTCGTTATATCAACACATGATCTCATGTTTTACTCTGCTATTAATAAATTAAAAAGTTACAATACGCGTTGCCTTGATTGTGATATTTGTGTACATGAAATCTGAAGCATACACGAACACCATTGCCAAGAAAAATGTCTCATTGCACGATTTTGTGTTATCATTCCAAGTGATGATTGTTTTCCTGGCGCCCGAGATGCTCAGAGTTATGAATGGCTTGTCTGCAGAAATAGTTACCTCCTCGCTGGGCGGTACATAACATAAGGAACGTAGACAACAATTTTACTCCATAAGAGAGTTAAAGACTATATTATTTTTTTAGAAAATATCCCATCACAAATGGTTTTCCATAGTTTTCCAAACCAAAACCCAATAACAACTTTGTCTTGTTGCTCCATCTTTTGAAATTTTCATTCTTAGCCATGCCTCACAGAGGCAACCTCTGAAATCTTCATGCAAAATCATTGCATGAACCAAAGAGGAAGCCTTTGAAATTTTCATCCAAAATCATGAATAGAGAGGTAGACATAGTTCTAAGAATATTTTCAATTCAAACCAGATGATAATGACATGTAAAATTTATTATACAGTTCTAGCTAATAAAGTCATGGGCTTCCTTGAAAACTACTTTCATTTTGGTTTCATTGATTAGTGACTTATAGATGTCAGGTTTGCATTGATGATGATGTGAGGATATTTAGTACATAGTTGTAATCTTAATGCCAATAGTTAACATCATTTCTTAATGTTATAATGCACACAAGCACAACTTAATTGTATAACATAGAAATAGAGTAGTTACATGGTCACTTAAGTGTTGTGATTTGTTTTGTGATTATATCTTATTCATTTTTTTTATTGATAGGGAATGGTGGCATGGAACATAGACCAATTCACTAGAAGGTGTCATAAGCTACATGTGGTTGGGAAGATGATTAAGATCTTCCTCCTACTGGTAGCTTCAAAAAGAAGAGTAAATTGAATGGTTCGCACCTGAGTAAATTGAATGGATCGCACCTATACCATTATGGAATATAAAACCAAAGAGGGCTTACAAGACAAAATGTTCTAATGAAAATTCCCATTATTAAATTTATTTGTGGAAATTTGGGAGTGAAAGTATGTAGATATCAAATATACTTCTTAGTAAGTAAATGGATCTATGTGCCATGTTTCAATTTAGCTAAGTGGATCCACTCAGATAAAAGGATGTCAAATGTGCCTACATTAAATTTTACTACATAGAATACCCTTTTGACAAATTGTTTTTTTACTTCATTACACTCCTTTTTTTGCACATAACTCATTATCATTGACTTACATGAGACTATGCCTCTTTGATACATGCCCTCAAACATACTAAGAGCCTAGAGTATCTCTTCTTTTAAGGTACTTCAATAAATTTTATAAGTAATTGTAATTTTAGTAAGATAATAAATTACAACCAAAGTTTTAAAGTTGTTACTAGCTTAAATTAACATACATTTTTTAAAGCCCAATTATATTTAATGTCAATTCAATTTATATGTTTTTTCAATTTTCCCTTCGACATTATATTGCACCTTTTGGAGCAATTGCTAGTAGTAGATTTAATGTGGATTTCTATCCTTCTTTATCTCAATTTAGAGATGGGAATGACCACAGCTGCTTCTAGGTCACAAACGTATTCTTCAATGGAAATTCTCGTGCGTTAATCTTAAAATATTTCAATGTATTATGAAAAATACATTATCAATGGAGCACACTTACAAAACATATTTTAATATAAAGTGATAATAGCTATGGTATCATATCATATGGGAAAACACGAAGAAATGAACCCTCAACAAGAAGGAAGAGGAACCTTCTCATTAATATTATATGATTAATTACAAAAACCAATACACATACATAAATTTATATAAAACACAAATCCGATGATAAAACCTCGCCATGTCTCCCAGTTTTATAATAGAATTTTAAATGAAAGAGGACCTCAAGGAGTTTGGTATAATGGTAGAAGTGGTAACACAAGAAAACAAAAAGAAACTTACGTGGAACTCACCTTTCCCATATAAGTCTAATTCAATTGTTATATAAAAAGCAAGCATAGGACTCATAGAGATGTCATGTAATATTTTAAAAAGGTTAATGTTGGAATTTTGAAGTGGTTCATGTTGAAATCTCAAAGGGATAAGTATGCACACATGTAAACTTTATATACGGTGGTGGGTGCTTTAATAAAAGTAGTGACTTTGAATAGGGTGCATGTCTTTCATATGTTACATCTTTTAGGAGAAATATCATGTAGACATGGTATTAAGGGTAGTGGGATACACGTGTTTCACAAGGGATGGAGGTTAGCATAGTAGGGGGATTTACGTGAGGTTAGTTTGCTTATTTATTTTGTTTCATTTTAACTTTTACCTAATTCTATTTTAAGTTTAAGCAAGTTAATGTAGCATAAGAATTAAGTCTCTGGTTAGCTAAAAGATAGAATATTTAATTGATTTTATTTTATTTGGTCCTTATTTAGGTTTATTCTTTAAATTAATTTAATTTTAATAGGTTTAATTTAGATTTGGATTAAGTTTGTTTTAATATTTCATTTCATTTACTTTAATTTAGTTTAGTTTTATTATTATATTGATTTTAGTTAACTTTGTTATGCTCACGACAAGGGGATATATATGAATCGCTGGCCTATATTAATTTCCAACAATTTAAAAAATTATAAGAGTTTAGATTAAGGTTTTGCAATATTTAATGGAATTTTTATTAAAATTTATTTTTTAATTGTATTTTTTTAGGCTACCATTGGTCTATTATAGGTGATGTTTCCCTTGGTTCCTGTGCCCCAAGACCCGGTGGCAAGGTGATGTCAGCAATGCTATAAATAGCTTAGTAATTAAATTAAACTGTTTTCCAATGTTTTGGGCCATCACCGTGTTATTGTCTAAAAAAAAATTTATTTACAGTAATCCCTGACAACAATTGAATGTTGACTCTGACATCTAGCTCTGCATTCAATGGATTGACAGTTGTTTCAACAGTGATCTTGTTGGCCTTCCACGTGTAAGCAACAATCTATCGTGCAACAATGTGTAACCATATGTATCTACACATGACCATGCAAAACATGAACCATGCATGCAAGTTGATTGTTTGCAACGTGTTGTCTTCTGGACATGCATGTCCATTGCAAATGGGTATTTAATTCATTCCTCTCTTTAATTTTTTTTTTCAGTAGAAAAAATACCAGATCTTGTTATTCTATTGAATCAAAGATCATCATATACAATCAGTCAAGAGATCATTCTACATGTAGAAGCTCAATCAAAGAGGTGTCCCTCTCTACATAGGCAGATCCCTGTCATCAAAACATGGTTGACATAGCACAAGCCTGATGAGTAAACAGGCTTTATCATCACTCCTATGTAAACAGGTCAGATATTTATCATTTCCCGGAAAGGGTCAGAAAACAGCATAGATCGTGAGCATAAAAGATAACTAAGCATCTCTTCATGGAATTGCTGAGATCCCAAATCAAAACAAATAAAATGTGTGCTTAAAGAATAGAACACAGCACATCTAGAATAACTTAAAGTTACCATGATCCGTAGAATTATCATTCAGGACTTCTTTGAATTTCCCATAACCTGAGTCAAGAAGGAGATCATTTTTAGAGAGACTGTCAGCAATCTGGTTATGCTTACGATAGATGTGTTTCATGATCATTCCCGAATAGTTTTGCAGAAGTTCTATAATATCATCACACCAGTGAGTCAGATGAGGTAGGTTCAGAGTGCTCTTGCCAGTAGCCCATGAAATGATGACAAGGGAATCACCATAGATGGAGAGAAGAGGGATTCCCATGATCTTTGAAACCGTGAGGAGGGCCCATAAAGCCATCATCTCAGATTTTGTATTTGTACATCTGCCGCATCCCATGGATAAATGTATACTATGTGAGCTGCTAAAATGTAATACAAAACCCGCCCCCCCTTTGTTCTTGGCGGCTGCACCATCAAAAAAACCACAAGGGAAGTGTATCATTGGTGGCATACCAATAACTCTTAGCTTAAACTTCTTGACAGGCACAGAAAAGGAATGTGAGAGCATTTCAGCTTGAAGAAGGACCCCATAAACTATTGGAGTAGATCCTTCGAAAATACACCTATTCCGTTGCTTCCAAATAGCCCAGAAGATAAATAAAGGCAGATATAGATGGGAATAATCAGCAGAATGTACTCGAAACCAACGGTCCAAGTACGGATGCACAGAAATACCCACAGAGGTATTATGAAGAGACCGTGAGTCGAAATGGTCGAATACAGCTTCAAAGACATTCTTTGTTTAATTGCAGTCCATGAACAGATGCTGAGCCGACTCTTCATTTTTCTTGCAAAGAATGCAGAGACTGGGTCCCTGAAAGCTTCTTTTTTTGAGCTGATCCCAGGTTAAAACCCTGTTAATTGTTAGGAGACATATAAAGCAGCGTATCTTTTCAGGAATTTTGAGTTTCCATAGAGTCTGATGGAGTGGATATGCCTCACACTGAGAATCTGAATAGTGATCTGCCACACAGTCATATGCCAGCGCTGCCGAAATTGAGCCTGTGAAATTCTTGTATGACCAAAGCAGACAGTCTGGATTCAACCCGAGTCTTATCCTCCCATGTTCTAGCCCTTTGATATAATCATTCCAAATGTGATACCAATCACCACCTAAATCCAAATCAGAAGCAGTGAGCCAGTAAGAAGGGGATTCCGGGGAGTAGTTCCTGGCATGAGCCAGCGAAGTGATACCAAAATCTTTCAGATAGTCACGGAGGTCCCCTGGCAGAGTAAAACAAGTATCCATACCTGCGATCGGATCCAGACCAACTCTAGTGTTTTTTTCCATCACCTACCATCCAAATTAATCCACATCCCAACCAAGAGATAAGATTTATGAAGCCTTTCCAGATAGTAGATACACCTGTGACAGAGAAATCCTTTCTACGGATCCAAGACAACAATGTGTTCTTCTTTAGATATTTTACAGTAATTAACTTGAACCAGAGACCTTTGTTGCAGAGGGCTTGCCAGAAGGTTTTGATCCTTAAAGAGATGCTGAACCATTCAAGGTTTTTTATTCCCCAACCCCCCTGAGATGTGGGTTTGGATAAGGATGTCCAGTCAACCAGATGAAACTTTTTCTTATTTCCCTTAGTGCCCCAAAGGAAGTCAAAAATCAGACTTTTGAGTTTCCCCATAATGGATTTTGGGATGGGGACTAATGCCATCCAGAACACCGACATGCTGGTAAGGACAGCTTTAATAAGCACCAGCCCCCCCCCCCCATAGAAATAAGCCTGAAGGACCAGTGTGAAATCCTATTTTCAAATTTTTTTATAAGCCATATCCAGTCTTTAACTAAGTAACCCAAGTGTTTGATAAAATATCCGAGATAATTAAACCCAGAGGTCATGGGCTGGGTCTTGAGAGGCAAGGAATGAGTGATTCTGGAAATCATTCCATCATCTACATTGTTGATGAGGAAACAAGACTTTTCTGAGTTTATTAGCATTCCAGAAGCTTCGCAAAAGGTGTCCAATAAAACCTTGAGAGCTATCCGTTCTTCGAAGGTGCCAATCCCAAAAAGTATCACATCGTCTACAAAAAGCAGGTGTGTGAGAGAGAGCTCTTTGGAGATTTTGATTCCTTTTAAAAGACCATGTCTGTGGGCATCCTCAATAAGAAGACTGAGGCCTTCAATCACAAGGATGAAAAGGAGAGGAGAGAGAGGGAATCCTTTCCTGATGCCACGTGAAGCCGTGAAGAAATGAGAGCGGGAGCCATTGATAAGTAGAGCAAAATTTACCGAGGTTATGGAGCCCATAATCCAATTAACGCCTTCCAGTGGCATGCCAATTTGCAAAAGGATGAGCCTGATAAAAGTCCAATTTACTCTGTCGAAGGCTTTAGTGAGATCTAGCTTAAGGACAAGGGCACTTTTGTTTCTAGATCTGACAAAGTGAAGGGTTGCTTGGGTAATGGCTATAGGCTCCATAATCTGGCGGTTTTTAAGGAACCCAAACTGCTGAGGGGAAATAAAAAGATCCAGAAAGGGCTTGAGACGTAGCGCAGCAACTTTGGCTATTAGCTTGTAAATCAGGTTATAGAGTGAGATAGGTCGAAAATCGGCAAAGGTAGAAGGTTTGTCAGTTTTAGGAATAAGAGTAATGAAGGTCGAGTTAAGAGAGGAAAGTACTCTCCCGGTCAAACGAGCATCTTCCACCAGATTCACGAGCTCTTCCCCCAAAAGGTCAAAAAAGGCAAGAAAGAACTCTACAGGGTAACCATCGACCCCAGGTGATTTGTCTTTCTTGAAAGACTTGAGTACCCTTTCCACTTCATGTAAAGAAACCTTGGAAGTAAAGGTAGACCGATTCTCATGAGAAATGAAGGATGGAAAGAGGCTGATGATTTTCATCTGAGTAGAGATGGTGGTGAGGTTATCATCACTGAAAATCTTATTGAAATGTCTAACTCCCAGCTCCTTTAAGTCTTGATCATGTTCGACCAAATTACCTCTCTCATCCTCTAAACCCCAAATCGCGTTATGGTTTTTCCTAGCAGTGGCCACTGAATGGAAGAATTTGGTGTTAGAATCACCCAGAGTAGCCCAAATCATCCTGCTCTTGAGTTTGGCAGTGAGGATCTCATGATCCCTCAGTTTCTTCAGCTCTGATTGGAGAGTATTTAGTGTAGAAAGAGTCTCACAGGAAAAAATGCCCGAAGGGGAAGAGGAAAGAATTTTATGTATTTCTGTCTCGATAAGAAAGCTCTTGTCCTTCATCTCAAGGGACTTATGATGAGTCCAATCTTTAATCTTCTTCTTCAATATTCTGAGCTTTCTGGAGAAAGAATCCATTCCAGAATAGGACGAGTCTAGGGGAAGGAGAGGCCAATTCCTCTATTTACTTTGTGTTCGGTTGAGGTATTGGTGCTTCTATGCCTGGTGGCCAGGGTGATCAACTTCTGCCATATATTTTCTATGCCATGCTTTGTGTCCAGAGCCGGACTAGATCTGCCTTCTGATATCTTAGTTTACAATTTTTGTTGCTCATTGTTCTGATTCTGAAATCTCACGTATTATTTTCTATATCTTCTACATTTTCCTGTACATTGATTATATGAATGATGTTATTAACCAATTCTATAAAAAAAATTAAACTACAAACTAACTTAGATTAAATATTTTTGTTTTGCATAGTATTTACACAAAACTCAACTTAAATTAAATATGTTTGTTTTGCAGAGTATTTACATAAAATATTCATCGTATTTTCTTTGTTTTGTTTTTTTTAATGAAGTGCAACATTTTACAGGAAAGCTTTGCTAGTCCTTAAACCATAACTTCATAGCTTATTTGGTGAAAATTTTATAAAAAGCTTATTTGGTGAAAATTTTAGAAATACATTATAATGTAAAATAAATATGTAACATCACGAAGAAGAATTCCATTTTGGGTTACTTAGATATTACAGAATTTAGAGACAGTAAATATTTTCCTAAATTACTATTTATTTCATGGATTCAGTTAGTTATGTTAATACTGCAAATGCGTGGAAAGTATATAATTTTCTATGTATATAATATATATACATTTTCCATTAAATTGACAATTTGAAGAAACAAATTGGATAAAAGAACTAGAAATTTTCTAATACTTTTGATGCATGTCAATTTAAATATTTGTAAAAGCTAATATCTTTTGGTAATTGCATTAAAATTGTTTGTTTTGCAATATTTAAACAAAATTCTCAATACATTTGCTTTTGTTTTGTTCTCCAATGTAATTTTGGTATTTTACTTTTTAAGCAAATATCTTGTGGTAATTGCATAAATTTGTTTATTTTGCAATATTTAAACAAAATGCATTACCACAGTGCCAGGATTTTAAACAGAGCTTTGGGAAACAGATGGCGGGGATGCTTTTGGTAAGAAGAAGAAATTGATTAAGACAATCTTTGGTAAGAAGAAGAAATTGATTAAGACCCCACGTGTTTCACTCTAAATAGATAAATTTTGCAAACCTGCACCGCAGAGATTTCGGAGCATGAATGTGGATCTATATTATAGAAACAAGTGTTTTTTTCACTAAGTAATGAATAGTGTCGTCTTCCCAGCATTCTCCGTATCGGAGTGAGCAATATAGGAGTGAGCAATTACAAGGAAACTTATTCGTATACTAATTCCTATTATCTGAGTGAGTTATTCAATTTTGATTTTAATACCCTAAATCATATAGAATAGAATTAATTTTGTTAATAGGAAACTTAATTTGTTCTTATTTTTATATTTACTGCAACAAGATCTGACTTTAGAGATATCCATCCAAAATGTATGGCTTACAGTGTAGATTATGAATGTAACAACAACGAAATGCACTAGTTCTCTGGTTCTTTTTCTACGTTTACTTGTTATTATGGAAAAAATATATATATGACTTCCATATAGATTATGATAGTAACAACAAAGAAATACAATAGTTCTTTGATTTGATTTTTTTTTTGCTTGTAATTATGAAAAAAATAAAATAAAAAGTATAGATTATAATAGTAACAACAATACAGTAGTTTTCTCATTTTTTTCTAGGTTTACTTGTAATTATGAAAAAAAAAAAGTAAAAGTATTTGTTTGTTTTGCAGTATCTAAACAAAATGCATTATCACACTGCCGAGATTTTAAACAGAGCTTTGGGAAACGGACTGCGTGGCTACTTTTGGTAAGAAGAAGAAATTGATTAAGACAATCTTTGCAGGTGTTTCACTCTAAATAGATAAATTTTGCAAACCTGCACCGCAGAGATTTCGGAGCATAAATGTGGATCTGTATTATAGAAACAAGTGTTTTTTTCACTAAATAATGAATATCGTTGTCGTCCCAGCAGTCTGCATATAGGAAACTTATTCGTATACGAATTCCTATTATCTGAGTGAGTTATTCAATTTTGATTTTAATACCCTAAATCATATAGAATAGAATTAATTTTGTTAGACGGCAACAAGATCTGACTTTAGAGATATCTGTCCAGAATGTATGGCTTACAGTGTACATTATGAAAGTAACAATAATGAAATGCACTAGTTCTCTCGTTCTTTTTCTAGGTTTACTTGTTATTATGAAAAAAAATATATATGACTTCCATATAGATTATGATAGTAACAACAAAGAAATACAGTAGTTCTTTGGTTCGATTTTCTTTTTGCTTGTAATTATGAAAAAAATAAAATAAAAAGTATAGATTATAATAGTAACAACAATAGAGTAGTTTTCTCGTTTTTTTCTAGGTTTACTTGTAATTATGAAAAGAAAAAGAAAAAAGTAAAAGAAAGGCTGCATTGAAAAGAAAAAGTAAAAGTACAAGCCAAAAACCGAAATCTGGTGAAGTGGAAAGACATAATTGTACTTCCAAAATAGAAGTAGTACTTGCAAAATTAATAAATTTTGACATGTATTTATGTTTTTTAATCCTTTTGTTTTGGCCTATGGTGTTTATTTCTTTAATTGTTTTAAAATGGGTGGCTATGCTATTCATTAGTTTGTGTTCCGTTGTTAGTCTTTGAATTTCCAATCTCACCTTAATTAGAGAGTGCCATGTTGTTACTCTATGAATTTTAAACTAGAATTTTTTGAATTTCCAATCTACTTAATCGGAGAGAGAGAGCACAACCTATGAGTGTGGTGGCCTCCAATATTACACTGTCCATGGTTAAAGATTTGTTTAGGAGTTAAAAGTTGTACGAGGAGAAAATATAATTGGTTTTCTGAAAGAAATTTTCATAAAAGCTTAGCCTTATTTAAAAGGAGAGACAATGATCACACATTTAAAATTAAAATCAATTCAAACGGAGAAACAAATGGCATTGTATTTCAATAGGGATATATTTTTAAGTTTTTGTTTTTTTTTAGGTATTTCAGTTAGGGACAAATTCTAACTAGTATATAGGTAAACAAATGGCATTGTATTTGAATAGAGATATATTTTTAAGTTTTTGGTTTTTAGGTATTTCACCTAGGGCCTAATTTTAATGAGCATATATTCATTTTAACTAGTAAATATTCATTTTAACTTGGATTTACTAGGCATTGAGAGGATAAACTATTGTTAAAGCTAATATCTCCAATCATGTTTTTTGAAAGGGACACTGGTAAATGTAGTTTGCCTCAACTTATTCTCACTTGGATTGACTTGAAAATGAGTTGAGTTGGCTGCTAACTTGTTTTTTTTTCGGTTTAACTTGGCTAACTCTGTGTTAGTTTGAAATGTAACTCTGTTAACACGGCTGAAGATAAAAACTTGTTAAGAACTAAAAGCACACAAAACTTAAACTATCTAATCCCTAAACCTACCTTCCTAAAAATATTTGGTTGGAGCTGAAGTAAACCCTAATTGGAATTATGCTCTTGAAATTGAGTTGGTGCTGATTTCAGATTGGAATGCAGATTGGATGTTATCTAATAATTTTCTAGCAGATAGTG
>LPNX010965490.1:53931-73562 GCA_001517045.1 Pseudotsuga menziesii | reverse complement strand
GCCTTTTGCACTGTTTCATTCTTCAATTGCTGAGTAAATTGTGAGATCTTCTTTGTGAGTTTTGTTTTTGTCTACAGATCTATATGCTCAAATTTACAACCACAACAGATAGCTTGACTCCAGAAATCAATACTTTCCTATATTCAAGAGAAACCAAATATCTAACACTAAAGGATGTCGATTCGTACCTTATTCCGGACGGTTGATGTAGATCCCCGTTGAGATTTTAAACTCCATCTTGTATTGATAAATTGCTATCTCAACACTCAGCAAACAAGACAAGCATGTTATGTATAATTGTGTTAGACCTACTCTAGCATATATAATAAATAACATATAAGCAATTAAAAGCATCCATGGATCAAATACTCATTTAAATACACATTATTGGATAGGAAAAGATATTTCTATTAATATAAAACATATATTACAATAGTGACAACCTCTGTCGGCACGTCTGCGAATCGGAGAAACTGAGTCCCCCACTTGGGCATCCCCCACTTCAATCCTCCATCTCTCGATAGCAAGCTCACAAGCAAAAATAAATCTTGGAAAGAACACAAAGTGCTCCAAGGGACAAAGGGATGCAGAATCAAGTATAAGCTCTATCAACAATGGACTATAGTTTTCTTGCTCTTCAATTCCTCTCCCTCCAATGTATCCAAAGGGTTCCTTATATAGCTCTTCAATCGGGTAATGAAAGGTAGAATCCAAGCAATATCAAGGCATATGGAAGGCCAAGAGACAAGTGAGTCAGATCCACATCAAGGAAAACACCAAACTAATTTTTCCTTTTGCACACATCCCGATGTACACGGGTTTAAGGGTCAAATCCGCGTATATACACGATAAAGGGATTAAAAGTCGCATATGGAAATTAGCGCATGTTTTTGGGGATGATATTGGAAACATCAAAGGTACAAAAATGGTCCATGGGGTCTAAAAAGTCTGTAGAGGGATGGGGAAGGCCATAAAGGTGTGATCCACCATGTGTGGTAAAATCAACTGTAACAGATGCCCCCTAATGTGTGAGGTCAGAGGGGTCATACGATGGATGAAATACATTATAAGTCCATCCCATAAGTGGAGTGATGAAAAACCCAGTGGAAGAACCAGCCATCCAATCAGTACAATATAATGATCAAACTCTACACATAACTGCAAGTAGATATAGCAGTCCTGGATACATAAGGGTACAATGGCCATGAATGGGCATGATACAAAATATGACATGTGTGGTCATCACCATGTACAATATAGATAGCTTAGAATCTCCATAATGAAGATATACAAAGGATCATGATCTCCATGAAGGCTGAAGATATATAATGGATCAAGATCTTTATAATGGCTGGAAATATCTGACATATACTGGAATCAAGTCACGAGAGATGAAATCTCATGAACACTGGCACGATCAAGTAGGTAGCATATAAGAGATGCCACCAATATGGAAGGTCTTCTACACAAACCGCTACGAGTACATGTCATACTATGTGAATAGAGGTGTCGAGGTCAAACATAGTAGTCCATCATCTAATTACCGGTCATTGACATATACCGTTAACAGATGTGAGATCACCCACCAATAATGAAAATGGGAATCAAGGTACTAGAGTGAAAACTAACAAGTGTGAATAAATGTGTTGAGGTCGAACACTTGAGAGAATCCGTCGATCAAGGGACATTGATGTATTCCAAAAAATTGTCGATGGCGAGAGAACCTGCCACTGATGAATGCAAGTCTCAAGGCACTCAAATATGACTCTACATTCCTATCACAGAATAAATGATCTCAACTCGATGGGATGAAATCCACTAGAAGGAGGGAATTAAGGCATTCCCCATCATCTAACATGAGGTACTCAGCAAAGCTGTATAATGTGGAAGGACTCGATCATAAGGTGCATGAACCAGTAACTATACCGGGAATGGATGACATGCAAAGTCAAGATAAATGAGGAATGGCCAACTCAACTTTCAACTTCGTTCGAAAAAGAAATAAAGGAGAATGGTGACTAAATGTAGGCAGCATAGACTTGATATACAAAACTGGGACATCTCTGTGACACAGGAGGCATCGACAGAGGCTCCATAGGCACTGGAAGCTTAACTAGTCGGTGGAGATAAACTCAGATAAATGAGTACAACTCCCAAATTCAAACTACTAACCCAACCAACGGATGTGATATACAGTGCTCTGTTCGAAGGGGTCATGACTCGACTGCTGCCAAAGATAACATCTTTTCTTGTCCGACTTTTTGGATTTTTAATTTTTTTTTTGGACTTTTTCAAATATTTTGAAAAGATTGAAAAATAATAAAATTTCTTTATAGTTACAGACTAGGAGGAGATGAGTGTCAAGGGGCGAAAAAACTAGTTCCAAGCAGCAGAACATACCTATGCTCAATGCAAGGATACATGTGTAGGATTGCGACACTCAAGGGAAAGTCCCCTCCTGGTAAAAATAGGTAATCAAGCTACAAAGGATATACAAAATGGCTCTGTGTGGCTAGACATGAGACAAGCTTGGGCTATATGGCTGATACTCAAAGTGAGGGAATCCGGCATAAGGCTCAATGAGGCAGGCAAAGCTCATGATAATGAAATTATAGCTTCACATAAGGGAGTCCTAGGGACACAGGCCAGCTAAAGATCAAGAGGAGTATGAGGCTCTTGGAAAATGTCATGGAAATACTATATAATGGACTCCCACACCCTAAAGGACAAACTATCGGCATGGGCACCAAATGCAAACAAGGAGATAACTAGGGAACCCATGTAAGGTCAAACTCTACCATTCACATCATGTCACTTCTAAAACATCAAGGAGGTTTCGTGACATGATAGAATGGGTTCGTACCTACGGTTATAATGAAATGGTCATAAGGGCATGCAAAATGCAAATGGAGGTGAAATCTAACCTATATGCTAGTTTAAAGATCATACCTAAAATCGGCATGAACGGGTCAAAACAATGGTTAAAACAACGCTCAAAACGGTCTCCTAGATCATCATATTAGTCAAAAATGACCCAAAAGGGTCAGAAATGGTTCAAAACTATAGAAAAGGGGTAAAAATTTTCAAAAAATTTAAAATTTTTTCTATAAATAGTAAAAAATTCAAAACATTATATATCATTTGAAATTTTTACCCAATTGAGATCAGAACTTCAAACGCGAATTCCGGGAGTTTCGTCCGGCGAAATTCGACACCTTTTTTCCAGGTAACATCCCATGCCCTGCTCTTCCATTTGTATGTAAAGTTTTATAATTTGCATGGTAAAAGTTGATTTCTAGTCCAATCTAAGATATGTGCTTTGGCCCACACGAAAATCGGGGATTTTTCCGCGTACAGGGCTGGCTATACACGGAAAAATGGCCCAAAGTCGCATACATACGCGGTTGTTTGACAAACAGTTGCGTATGTGCCCATGTTTAAGTTTTTCTAAGGCATGTAATGACCAAAAATTAAATTAAATGTGCAATATGGTTCTAGAATGGAGAGAAAGAGAGCACAGGGATGTAGAAGAAGCCATTTGGGGTGATCTAATGGCTCAACAAGCTCTTTGTGCATGCGGGCTCTAAAATTTTTGGTGTCTTGGTGGCCTAAGGGCCAAACCAAGACTGTTGTAGATGCTAGTAGACTACTGGGATCCTAACTGAGAGTCTTCCCATATCGATGGGATGTCCCTCACTATAGAGGTGGAGGACATATACTTCATTACATGATTGTCCTGATGAGGAGAAGTGGTGAACTTACGTTCTCACGGGATCAGAGGTGGCCTCACCATAGATGAGTATATCGCAGTATACTATTATCCAAACATGAATAAGTTTGGGAGTCAGATCCCAATAAACTCCATACAGGTACTAGGCCTAAAGTCCATACTACTGGAAATCGGTAGGATACCAGGGCTAGCCTCACTCTACCAGGCCTTGCGGCCATTGATGTTCTATGCAGTGGAGTGCATGAGACCCACATTTTACGATTGGAGTACTGTGCTATTGAGTAACATGAAGCAACAATTCAACGACTGCAAGATGGGAAGGGTACAAAACTTTAGTTTCAGTAGTATACTAAGCACATTCTTCTTCGAGCGTGTTCTGGGGTTAAGCCCTAGAGTTGAAATTCCTCCTCACAAGGTTTGAGATCTGGCCCAACAAAGTTGGGCAGATGTGATGTGCAGACTGGGCTGAGGTAGGGTGTATAACCCCTACCCATATAATTTCTTTCCATGGTGGTGGTGGCAAATAGTTGCCATCGATGATTACCCCTATGCGGGGATAGATTTTCAGGGAGATCCCGACATGCCTCTACCACCAGGATCGGCATATGGTGACATTGGTAATGAATCCCAACCCTCTTTTTAAATTTTTTAAAGTTATTTAATTTTTTATTTTTTTTGATATATAGAACCAAAAGACATGTTTTTGTGTGACGACACATAGTGACAATCTGTCATATGTATGCAGATGTAGGACCACGGTGGCCTGATTGTTTCCATTGTCATAGACGAAGTGGAAGAGGAGATGACATAATGGGTGTGGATGCGGAGCAGATGCTCCAAATAATCCACACAAACTTTGTGCGGCTGACACATAGGGCACCCATGGCACAAGTCGAGGACTTGTCTGAGGCCATGTAGCATCAAGTGGTGGGTGTACCACGAGCATGGGTGCAGTTATTTCGATGGATAGCTGGAGTCGTGGTGACATTCCATGATCAGAACCCCCCTCCTCCTCCCTAGGCTTAGATACCTGGGAGTGATACATTTTTGTACTACCGTGTATTTATATTTTGGTGGTTCGAAAGCCCCATTTTTGTATTATGACACTGATGTATTATGATGTCACTTTTTTATGTTTAATGAAAAAACTTTTATGATGATCGATTTCATTTATTTGCATGTGTAAAAATGTATGTTTGTGATGAGCTTATTGTCTGTGAAACAAATGCCAATCTAACACATAGTTAGCATATGAGTCAGCAACTTGATTATAAATTCTTGGAACATGTGTGTATGTTATGTTGTCAAATTGTTGTTCTAACAATATCACACGTAAGAATATTTGCAATAATGTTGGATCCCTAACATGATACAAGCCATTAAGCTGTGACACTACTAACTATGAATCAAGGCGTACCTCAAGAGAGAGAACACCATGCAAAATGGCATCCCGTAGAAGCTCGATAATGATACTATACTCAGCAACATTGTTTGAAGAGGTCCATAAACATACGCCTCCTAAAGACAATACCTAACCCGTAGGAGCATAAATCACCCAAGCAGCAAAGGCTGAGTGTTGAGTGTGACGGCTAGCACCATCGACGAATCCTATATAGATGGAAGACTCCATTGACATATTCCATAAGAAACGAAAGCTAATCAACAAACCCGATCACCATAAGAAAACCTAACTGTGCAAAATACTATACAATAATATACAATAGTCAGCCCTGCCTGAGGATCATGCATAGTACTTCTTATGATAGAGCCCATTTCTAGGCTCTGCCAAGGCTGTCCCCTCATAATCTACTAGCTCATATGCGTCCTTCTCTAACACACATTTGACAACGTAAGGACCATGCCACATGGGATTAAAATTTCCTTCCCCCAAGGGTTCTTTAGATTGATCCCACAAAAGGACCAAATCTCCTTCACTAAACTTCCTCATACAGACAAATTTATCATACTGGACCTTAATGCGACGCTTATTTACTTCTAGAGCCACCAAGACATCTCGGCGCTGCTCATCAAGCTGCTCTAAGTGGACCAAAAGTTCCTCCAATGGGGAAGTTTCCGGTAAAAGCTCTATGTATAGCTTCAATGAAGGGATTTCACATTCAACCAGCAAGACATACTCCACTCCATGTACAAGCTGATATGGAGAAAAACTGGTGGCAGTCTTAATCATGGTCCTATAATCCCACAAAGCAGGATATAACATGATATTCTAATTGGTATTGCTTTGTGCGATAATGCGTTGGAGAATGGATTTGAGTGATTTGTTCACTGCTTCAACCTATCCATTCACTTGAGGGTAATAAGAAGATGAATGCTCCTGCTTATACCCTAACTTTGAGGCCAACTCTTCCATCATCTGATTCTGAAAGTGTCTACCATGGTTAGTGACAAGCTCCTTCGGAATACCGAACTGAGTAATGATATGATTGAATACGAAATGTGTGGCTGTCTCACTGTCAGATTTAACCATGGGCATATCCTCAGCCCATTTCGTGAAATAGTCAACAGCCACTATAATATGATGATGCCCCCCGGCTGAAGCCGGGCTGCAATGCATGAAATCAAGCCCCCAATTACTGAAGGGACCGACGATGATAATTGGATGTAACAGGGCAAGACGTGAGCACATATTGCATGAAAACACTTGGCAAGGGTGGCACTTCTTGACCGTATTGACACAATCTTTAAAGATCGACGGCCAAAAATAACCCGCTCTCAATATTTTTTGGGCTCTAGAAAGCCCAGATAAATGACCAGCACACGCCCCTCCGTGGAAATCATTCAACACAAGCTCAGCATCCTCATGAGTTAAACAACAACATAAAATGGAATCTACCCCACAACAGTATAATGTGTTATCAACTATAAGGTAGTTCTTGGATACGTGACGTAACCGTCGTCGTTCATCCCATGAAAGGTGAGTAGAGACCTTCAATGTTTGTAAATATATGATAATATCCCCATACCATGGATCCAAAGTTGAGATCAGAAAAATGTGCTCATCGACAAACGTATCTTCACAAACTTCCTCCTCCTCCTCACTTGGGAAATCTGATATAAGCTTCGCAAAAATCAACAATTTTTTCAATTTTGCCGAAACAAACTTGAGATCGAATTCTTGCAAGATGACAATCCACTTATTATACTTTCCCCTGATCATCCTTCTAGTGAGGACGAACTGAAATGGATTGACATGGGATACCACCAAGGTCTGGTGAAGGAGAATATAGTGTCTCAATCTTTGAACCGCATGAACGGTAGCTAAGGCAAGTTTCTCCACATGGGAATAACGGATCTCTGCATCTATAAGGTTTCAGCTCAAATAATATAGGACATGCTACTGGAGCTCCTCATCCTCCTGAAGCAAAACAATACCAATTGTCTCCTTGGACGCGGCCACATAAAGAAAAAATTCATGGCTATAGTCAGGTGGACTAATCACGGGGGCTGATGCTAAGGCTTGCTTCAACGCATCAAAGGACTCCTAGGCTCGCTCATCCCAGCAAAAGGTAGTGTCCTTCTTCAAAAGATGCATAAATCCTCTAGTCAAATTGGAAAAGTTAACCATGAATATCTGCAAGAAATTTGCCATGCCTTGCAAACATTGAAGATGTCTAATGTTTCTTGGGGGAGACAATTGAAGTATTACCTCAACCTTTAAAGGGTCGACTCTTATACCCTCCTTGGAGACAATGAACCCAAATAAGTGACTAGACTCCATGCAAAAGATGCACTTATGAGGATTTAACCTAACCAAGTAATGGAAGCATCTTTCGAACACTAATATCAAATGGTAGGAATGACGCATCCTATGAGAAGAATGAGAAGCAAGGTCATCCAAAAAGACTTCAATAATTGATTTGAGATCATGGAAGGTCAAGTTCATAGCCCGCTGAAATGTGGCTCCAGCATTTTTAAGGCCGAAAGGCATATTCCGATATGAAAAGGTATCCCAAGGAAAAATAAATGCGGTTTTATGTTGGTCCTCGGTTTTGATTTGGATTTGATTGTATCCAAAAAATCCATCCATAAAGGAAAATACCTCGCTTCCCGCACACTCATCCAAATTTGATCAATAAATGGTGTTGGAAAATTATCCTTAGGACAAGTGCGATTCAAGTGACAAAAATCAATGCATATACAGATCGATTCCTACTTCTTATCAACCAGAATGGGATTTGAAACCCACTCTGTCAAGGGAATGGGATAGATAAAACCAACATTCAACAACTTTTCTATCTCAGCCTTAATCACAGGTTCTTTTCTAGGATTCACCGCACACAAGTGTTGTTGACTAGGCTAAGCATTGGGATAAGTTTTAATTTCATGTTCAACAATGCGAGGGTCAATACCTGGCATTTCCTCATATGACCAAGCAAAGGAATCACAAAATGCTTTGAATAGCTCGGTATACTCTTGAATCTCAGCATGGGAACATTCTTCCCCAATATAGACATTCTCAATCTTGCCAGGATCGTGAGAGATATTGATAGGGATGGTAGGAGATATATTCTCCATGTTTCCATCAACCATCAGACCAGGAGAGATCAATGGAACCACGGGACTACCAATTCTCTCACTAAGAATCTCCCTAAAGTCCTCACGCTCCAAACGGTCAAGCTCAAGAAGAAAATAAGATCTATGATGTAACTCTTCCCAAGGTGGATCAACCCAAAATATGGCCTCAATAATAGCTTCATCTTATGGAAAAACACTATCAAGGCAGTCATGTGCATGATAAGACTCAACTGCCCATGCAAGCAGCACATATGGGTCCTCCTCCTCCATCCATGAAGAGGAAGGACTAGGCTCTGCAACATATTCAAGATTCGCTTTATATGCTATCATTGCTGCAAGAAATGACACGTCCATTTCGATAGGCTTCCTCGAAGGATTTGGTGTAGGAAGAATCCAAGGATCTTCCATATGGGTAGTGCGAAAATACACCGAACTCAATGAAGATGAAGCGTCACCAAAACTAGACCCAATCGTAAGAACGAGTGTAGGACAACTAAAGGTTCCCATAAGGGATGGATACATGCTAGCACCCACACTCCCAGTGGCCCGCTAAGAATGATCGATAATTGGGATAGAAGCTCTCCATGATGTAGTAACACTTGGATTCTTGAATGATGTTTGATCAATCATAACTATCTTCCCATTAAACAGAAAGCATACAACTCAAAATAGAGAAGAAGCTACGGCTTGCATACTATACATCTAATTCCTACCCAGTAAGATATTGTAATCAAGGGGCGCATCAACAACCTCAACCTCGATCGCGATGGTCTTCCCTCCCAAACGGACCTTAAGAGAAGGAATAATGTCGTGTGGCTGAAACGATCTACCATCAAAAGCAGTCAACATGGTAGCAGATTTAGACAACTCGGGGGAACCCAAACCCTTCCAACATGACAAAGACATCACAGAAGCAGCAGTGCCTTCGTCAATCACAATGCGTTTGATGGTCATGTTAAGACATTCTACATGAATCCAGAGAGACACATAGTAAGGCAAGCGAGGCTGTAGTCATATGGTTTCAAATTTGATGATGGAGGAAGAGTTATCATCGCTAACACCAAGAGCAAAAAGCAAAGCCTTCCTCTATGAGGGAAAACTCTAAAGTACTTCAAGCATAGACATTGCACAAGGAGTGTGACCCAAATCCTCGGCAAATGAATATTTTTAGGTGGCTTGGGCATTAAGATTGTGTCCCCAATGCTTTAGGACTCCTTTAGGAATGCAAGTTGCAACTTCAGTTTTACCCACAAGTTTTTCAATACACAAAGGACTCTTGGGTGGAGCAGGTTCCTTTCCAAGTTCAGGTTGTGATGAACCATAGTCCTTTGCATGAGTGACAACCTTAGTAGCATGCACCATGTCTACGCTAATTGGCTATTGGCTTTCGGAGGGTCTTTAATCAATCTCTTCTGTCTACGCTACTATTGGATATGGTCTGAGATATGCGTGGCTTTGTCTTGCCAAAATGTCGAAAAGAGTTCTGTACCAACGTTGTAACACACTGGTAGCTGGAAGTGGTTGAGAAAATTCATATCTAGGTCATCGAACAAAACAAATGCCCCCTAAGTAACTCTATGTACCATTTTGTTGCAGGCCTGGTGAGGGTGCGTTGAAATAGCCTTAAACGGATTGAATCCTCATGTAAGGAATTAGAAGAGAACCAAAGGTGAAATGTAGTAACATGTTCACTAGTATCTTCTCTTGGTTTTCCCTTGAATTTGGGAATGTCCAAGGGAAGCTTGTTAGGAATAGCTGGCTAAGCCGGGTCATGAGATACCGGATCGTTCGTGAGTCTCGACAAGTCAGGTAGATTTAACATTGCAAGGAAAGGGAGCCTAGGTTTAGCAGGTCGATGCCACGCTCCCTGATAATTTTGATTCACATAAGACTGATTACCATAACCACCATGGCCATGGCCATAATACCCTCCTCCCATTTAACCCATGTACGGTGGCATGGAAGTAGCATAATGTGGTGTACCTTGACTATGTGGGGCTACAAAGCCATAATTCGGAGAGTATGCATGTTGTTGATACCCATACCCATAAGGTGAATAACTTTTTCCATACTACGGTCCATAAGAAGTCCCATGAGATGTCCCATGAGAAACTCCATAAGTAGGAATATGACCTCCAGAAGTAGGAATATGACCTCCCGAGAAAACAGGAGGTACTTGAATCTGAGACACGACTACGCGAGTGGCGGCAGTATGAACATGACTAGTAGCAACATTCCATCCCGAAGGACCACGTGAATGAGGGGAGGAATAACATTCGAAGAACTAGGAATAGAGGATGAAGGGACATGTGAAGTGATGTAAGTGGTATTCCCTATAGTCACTCATCTTGGTTATGGTATCCGAATAGGACTACTAACACTAGGTCTAGGATGAACATGTGATGTAGCCTCCACCACTGGGATGGAGGGTGCAATGTGACTCGTGTTCCCAAATCTCTCCACATGGAAAGGAATAGGAGTGCCCCCAAGCGTAGTGTTAGGTACAAACTCCGACTCGGCATGCTGTGCCGAATCATGTGCATGGATACAAGACATGTCATAACTAGTGCTCGTAGGTTCATGATGAGTCTCGTCACTCATAAACCAATACCGATGACCTATGAATGAGGGATCATACCCAGATTTTATAGGTATATCAGGTGAAGGATCATATCTAGGAGTAGGATCTTCTTTCCCAACCTCGTGAGGTGGAGAAGGCAACTCAACAATTTCATCTTCATGATCTCCCATCATGTGTGAATTAATGTGAGAAGTAGTCCACCTGGACTGTCTGTTTCTTTCTTCCAAAGGAGGAGGAGATGTAGATGGCAGAATTCTTGCTAAACGATGAGAATGGAAAAGTGTCGCACCCGAATCAACACTGACTCAAAAAAAATGAAAAAGACTCTTCTAATTACGCAAATCCTAAGCAAGCTAGCGTGCACAGAGAATACACCTATATAATCTAAAGCCAACCACAAGCAAACAAGCGTAGGATATGTGAGCTCCTAAATGAATCAAGTATGTCTCACCTAGGAGAGGCTTGAGACTCCCATAGACAACAAGCGGAGGTTCGTAACCAATTATTGTGGCCCTCAGCTTCAACACATATAGCGACTACGTTGTCTGACCCCAACCTGGTTGGGACACCTGCAGAATAACGCCTACAAAGTACCCCCTCAATAACCTAGGTAAGGCAACTAAGGTCACCTCAATATAATCAATGCTCAGGGGGACAGTCGCAGGCGGAATTGACCGTATGGGCAGGGTAGCAAAGCCCGAAACTCCCAAAATATCCCCCAGATATGAATACAATCCTAGAAATAGCTATGGTGCTACTCAGTTATGACCAGGGGTCATCCCAATCATTAACTGCTCACACTACCTCGTTCTTAAATCCCTTGTAAGAGGAGGATCCCGAGAAACACTAATTATACAAAGGAATTTCACACTATCACCTGGATAGACACATACATGTTGTTGTTTAGTGGTCTTTGAGAATTTACTCATAATGAACTATTCCAAGACCCTAGAACCTATTCTTGTTGGTGTACCCTATCAAAGAAAATATTATAATCCATTTTAATTAAGCGTTGGTTTTATTTTGCTTATTACTCAAAAAGGTAGATGATCGTGCAACCAATGGTGTTATGATGCAACATGAAGTAAAATGCACACCTAAGAATCAATGCAAATGCATTGTGTCGAATGAAAAACAGGGCATGCTACTACGTGGAGTGCAAACTTTTATTCAAATGACAAATGCAATCATTCCTATATGAAATCCTGACTAATACTTCTCTAAGCAAACCTAGTGCAAGTACCATGCAAAATGCAAAGTGCAATGATGCATAATGATGTAAAAAAGCGAATATTTTTGTATTTTTTGAATAAAAATGAGATAATAAAGCAAAAGAATGACTCTACCACCCCCAGAATCTGCAAGCACAATCAAACAGTACTCATGCAAAGTACTAAGGTAAAAGAGACCTAATGCACTAATCCAAAAGCAAAAAATCGAAAATGCAATGACAAGAACATTATTAAAAATAAATTACCCTAAAAAGCATCTCTGGTCAGAAACAGAGGTGTATACAAGCTCTAGAAGCATCTAAGGGGACTCAGCAATCATCAAAACTCACCCAGCAACACTCAATCTTCCTCTAAAAGGAAAAACTCAGTGGATACGCTACTGTGTGTAGAAAACCCATGTATATACGCAGATATCTCAGTCAAAACCGCATGTGAACTTTTTAAAGAATTCCGTGATATTTTTTCCTGGTCCTATGAAGAGATGCCAGGGATTGACCCTTCCATTGTGGTCCATGAGATTAAAACTTATCCCACGGCTAAACCTGTCAGGCAGAAACTTAGGCAAGTCCATCCTTGGAAGGCCACAGCTACTAAAGGTGATATTGAGAAACTTTTGAAAGCTGGTTTTATTTATCTTGTACCTCTGACAGAATGGGTATCGAATGGTGTCCTTGTCAATAAAAAATAGGGCACCATTAGAGTCTGCATCAACTTTAGGGATTTAAATAAATCTTGTCGCAAGGACAAGTTTCCTACCCCGCACATCGATCAGATTATCGACAACTATGCCAGAAGTGTCATATTTTCATTTATGGATGGATTCTCTAGATAAAATCAGATTGAGATATTGCCCTCCGATCAGCATAAGACAGCATTCATTTTCCCATGGGGAACCTTTTCATATAAGAAGTTACCTTTTGGCTTGAAAAATGTTGGAGCCAGGTTTCAGCGTGCAATGTCCTATGTGTTTCATGACATTAAACATATCGTTGAACCATATCTTGACGACCTCCGTGCTCATTCACAGCGACGGGAGGACCACCCTGGTCATCTCAGAGACATATTGCTGAGATGTTGTCATTATAATATACGGCTCAATATACATAAATGTGTTTTTTTCATTGAGACGGGACGTCTGCTTCGATTTGTGGTATCCAAAGATGCCATCCAGATCGATCCTTTGAATATTTCCACTAATCTTGATCTACCAGCCCCAACCAACCTCCTTGAACTCCAAAGTTTGCAAGGGAAGGCAAACTTTCTCCACAATTTTGTGTGCAATTTCACAGAGAAAACGCACGGTTATATGCGTCTCCTCAAGAAGAATACTCCATTCTTCTAGGATGACCAAGCCCAATGCGCCTTTGATAATCTTAAGCACGCTTTGACTCATTCACCCATGGTACACCCCCCGGATTATTGAAAGGACTTTCTCTTGTATATTGCTACCTCCACTACTACCATCGCCATGGTTTTAGTGCAGGACAATCTCCATGGTCAGGAGCATGTGATTTATTACGACAGTAAGAACCTTATCGATTTCAAAACCAGTTATTCACATGTGGAGAAGTTAGCATTAGCCACGGTCATTGTTGTACAAATGTTTCATCACTACATTCTACTTCACACTACCACCGTATTGGAAGACCAAAACCCTGATGTACTACATTCTGACTCGTCGAGTACTCAGTGGCAAGTACTCCCGTTGGATCGTCATCATTCAAGAGTTCGATCTAGAGTTTTCCAAGTCCACATCAAAGAAATCCTTGGCTTTTGCAGATCTTATCTGTGATATTCCCTGTGCTACAACGGAATTTGAGCCCAGTGATTCATTTCTGGATGAATTCCTGTTCCTGATTAGCAGTATTTATCCTTGGTATGGAGATTTGTTGATTTATCTCCAGACCCAACATTTTCAGCCACATTTATATCGCAATGATCACCATCGTATTCATCACCATGAAAAATATTATCTTATCTTGAATGATACCTTGTATAGACGTGGGGTTGACTCCATTCTCCGACGATGCCTCACCCATGAGGAGGATGAACATGTGTTAAATGATCACCACTCTGGAGCATTTGGCGGTCATTTATCTGGGATGGCTATAGCCTAGAAAATCCTTCGTGCTGGCTATTTCTAGCCTTCGTTCTTCAAAGACTATCATGAGGCTATTCAAACATGCCCACTTTGTCGACATTTTTATCCTAAAAAGCGCACACACCCTGCTCCGCTTCACCCCGTCATTGCCATTGGCCCATTCGCCAAATGGGGGATTGAATTCATGCATTGCAAGCCTACCTTAGCCAGGGGTCTGTTGAGGCCTGGAAAATCGCAGGCGGCAACAGTAAGGGATTCTCCCCAATCAGCGTTCCCAACTAGCCCGCTGAATGTTTGGTATAGGGAATCTGTCCGGTTTGCGGTCCGGCTACCGTGAGTCAGGTAACAAACAAACAAAAAAAAACAAAGCTTTACCGGTTGCGGCCCGGTCCACCGAGTTTTTTTTTGTATTTTAACTTAAATATGAAATGCAAGTGCCTAACTAAATGCAAGGTGATCAGAATTTAAGGGGCGGTCACAATGTGATGCGTAGGTTCTTACCTCACGTCTTAGACCCACAGGCAGACCAACTCACATACCAGGAACAAAACAAACTAATTATCTAATCTATCCCTAGGGAGCGAGTCATTAATTTAAGTGAGTAATTTCATTTTTGCATATGCAACATGCAAGATTACAGTCAGCTGATACTCCTTCCATACACATGAACAATCACAAGTATTTAACAACCAGATAGCCAATTGCTGTATGAAAACCAATATTACTCACATGGAAAGATCATGAAGATACCAGAGAACATTTAAAAAGAACATAGGTTCAGGACATTAAACATTCTCATAGTAAATGAAAAGCAGCTGAAAACGAAATTAGTTCCTCTTCAACATCATCCATTGAATAGCATTGATACATTCCAGTTCACTTTCTCCAACCAGGTAGAATTGGAGTTTTCCTTTGCAAAATGAAATAGTTCCTCTTACAGGAAAACATCTACAAAATTTTCCCGGGGAAAAAGTCCTTGTTCAGTCAGGCTTCCCCTTATTTAAACTACAACTCCTGCCTTCTGGGTTACCCTCAGCGTGTGACCTTTCAGAGTCCTTGACGATTCGGTTTCTTCTCTGGTCGTTGCGTTTTCCCAATCATTTTCCATAGGCGTTTACCTTATGACCATAACTGCTGAAAATGCCTCCTCGTTGTCTCTGTCATTGATTTGTTTTGTCCTTTTCCTCGCTCTGAATTGCTTCAGCGATTTATGGAATTCTCCCTGTAGACAACATTAGTGTATTATCCACTAAAATGAAATATTGGGCATTGAAAATTTCTAACCATAATAATAGATTCACAAGGGGCTAGCCTGGTTCCTCCGGGCGAGAACTTGCGGCAACACTAAATTGGTGGTCGGGCGATACTTGGATCGGGCGGGATCAGACTTCTGCATCGGATGGGGAAAGGCTTTAGGAGCCGCAACGGCGGAGGAGCACAAGAACTAGGTGAGTGACAACACAGGCGACAAAGGCAATCGGACGCCGGAGAGGAATGTATCGGAGGCTAGATTACTCTACCACCCGCAACGGCGGATGATTCAAAGGCTGAGCGACACGAGCGGGAGCAATGAGTCGGACGTCGGATGAAAAAATAATCGGGAGCTGACTTTATCCTTCCAGCCGCAACGGCGGGCAATTACAAACTCAGGAGCAAGCGATTGAAACAACGAATCGGGTGTCGGATGAAACTTCAATTGGGCGAAAGTTTGATCCGGAAGCCGCAATGGCGGGTGAGTTGGGGTTCAGGAACTTCTGCAAGAGGCCCGATCCAAGGAGAAAACCAACAGCGATAAGGATCAATTTCAGCTAAAAAATCATTTTTTTCTTTGTTAAGGTAAAAACAGATCACACGACTCAAACTAAACTGAACGAGGCAAACAAATAGCGGGCATTCAACTTCAAAACGAACATATATGCTCGTGGGTGCCAAGTCTTTAACAATCCATCCAAGAAAAAATGATGAGGAGGGGTCCCAGAGTTTAAGTGAAAAATCGGGGAGGAAAAGTTGCGGCAGCAACAACTAGCGATTTCCTAGTGAACCTAGATCTCTGGGTGATTTATTTCTTGAATGGCAAACTGTTCCATAACAAATGTATCCATTGAACTCTTCCGGCTGTGCAGATTTCTCGATAACAGAAGTGTGTACCTTAATCATTGATATCAGTCCAGTTTGGGCGATGAAAGCCAAGATTTTAGAGTCCGGATAACTCTGCTGAGACCAAAATATGAGTTCATTATTAATTTTGCTCTCAGGTAGCTGACGACATTGGACACCACAGGATTGTAGCAGGTGATGAACAGAAACATTCATTTGTTCCTCACTCCCATGCCATTTTAGCAACTTTTGTGCTTTTTGGATTTTGTCCCCTTATGATGCGAGTTTTCGTGCGTGCCTTTATTACTGAATTTCAATTCCGGATCCTCTATCCCATAGTGCCCTTTTGTGTGAGCGATGTGCTTAAAGTTTCAGCTCACGGACGGAGAGGATCATTGGCGAATTAGTACTTTATGCTTTAGATTTAGCTTTGAAGCATGATGTTTTCATAGGAATTTTGACTCTTATCTGCTTTCTGGCATTCATTTCCTGGCATGGGATCATTTATATTAACACTCTGTTCATCTTGCTCTTCTCCGTGGGTCCCCTGTCATCGCCCCTTAGACTTTTAAGTGTAAAGTGCGCGGAGCCTCAGCATAGTATTCCAGACTTTTGAATCTGATTGACCCTACAGGGTTTCAAGCTAGACCTCAATGCACACAAAGGGTTTCGAGAGACTATTTGGTGGAATGAATTCATATGGAACCCACAGTCTAACTATTCAACAAATGTTTACCATTTCCAGAAAATTGGGGTTCCCCGCATAACCATGATTTAACCACCTTTATTGAAAACAAAGACTCAACTTAAAACAAATGAAAGCATAACTCAACACGGCTTAATTATGTACAAGTCAGAAAGCTCAAAAACAACTTAAGAAAAATAAGGCTTGAGAACCAGACCATTAACTGGCAGGTTCTCCTCCCATCCTTGTAAATCCTGTAACATATAAGTAGAAGGGCCAAGCTTAGCGGTGATTTGAAACGGACCTACCCATAACTGTTGGAACTTAGTGTGCTTCCCTTTCTCCTACTTCCAGGTCCTTTTTTCCAGCTTTATGTTTGTCAAACCATCTCTTCACCACCTCCTGCTGCTGTTGGAAACGCTCTCTAGCTTTGGATCGGGCCTCCTCTGCTTTCAAGAGATTGTATATTCTTATTTGGAGAACCTCATCATCCGACCCCCTAGACTCCTGAGCTAGTATGGAAGATGGGAGCATGATGTTGGGGGGAAAGACGGCTTCTTTACCATATACAAGGGTAAAGGGTGACACTCCTATTGTAGACTTGGGGGTGACTCTGTCAGCCCACAGGGAATTGGGTAAGGCTGAGTGCCAACTTCGCTGGTTTTCTATGACAGCCTTTTTCAGGATTCTAATGAGGTTTTTATTTGAGGATTCAGCCAGGCCATTCCCTTCCGGATAATAGTTAGTAGAGTAGTGTAATTTTATACCTTTCTCATGAGCAAATGCAGTAATCTTAATGGAAGAAAAGTACTTAGCATTATCAAAAACTAATGAACTTGGAACCCCAAACCTGGTCATGATATGATCTTGTAGAAAACTAATGACTTCGTCTTCTTTTATCTTGCGCAAGGGGATAGCTTCGACCCAGCGGGTGAAATAATCAGTTGCAGTAAGAATATACCTGTGTAGCAGGGAGGAATTCGGCTTTATTTCCCCAATGATGTCTATTCCCCATTGCTCAAAAGGCTTCGTAATCATTACAGGCTTTAGAGGTGCTGCTGCTCTAGGTTGTCTTCCACCACATATTTGGCAGGTATCACATTTTCTGACGTGCGCATGTGCATCCCGGAAGAGCGTTGGCCAATAGTAACCGGCCCTAAGTATTTTGTGGGCTGTAGTGTCTCCTGAATAATGTCCGCCGGCCGGACCATCGTGTAATTCAGACATTACTTTCTCAGCGTCTTCTCTTTCCAAGCATATTAGAAGGACTCCATCATAGTTTCTTCGGAATAATATGCCTTCTACGAGTTGGTAGGAAGCTGACTTTAGACGCAAAGCTCTTCCTTGTTTGGAATTCCAACGTTCAGGCAACACCCCTGACTGCAAGTAATGTACAAGGTCTTGTTGAGGCCTGGAAATTCGCAGGCGACAACAGAAAGGGATTCTCCCCAATCAGCGTTCCCAACTAGCCCGCTGACTGTTTGGTATAAGGAATCCGTTCGGGTTACGGCCCGGCTACCGTAGGTCAAAGTAACTACAAGGGTTTACCGGTTGCGTCTCGGTCCACCGGAATTTGTATTTTGACTTAATGTATGCAATGCACATGCCTGTCTTAAACATGCAGGGTGATAAAAATGTAAGGAACGTCACAATGTGCTGCACAGGTTCTTACCTCTCGTCTTAGGTTCTCGAACATCTAAACCACATATGCAACTATGAAGTAAAGTAAATAACTATCTAAAAACCTAACTACCTATCCCCGGGGAGCTAGAAAATGATTATTAATGAGTAATGCATTGTTTCCATGTATAATAAACCAAATTACAGATAGCTGATATTTATGCTTACAACACATGAACAATAAAATATTCTAACAATCAGATAGATAACTGTTATATGAGCCACAAGCATTACTCTGAGTGAATTTTCCACACAATGAATCAGAAACCATTCAACAAGACATAGGTCATGAAGTTAGAACGATCTCACGATTTGTGGACACAAGCTGAAAAAACAAAGTAGTTCATCTTTCCGCCATCCATTTGTTAACATTTTGGAAACTTCACATATCTTTCTCCAACAGGAAAACTAAAATATTTATTGCAAAAGGAAGTAGTTCTTCTTACAATAGGTCCTCCAGTATTACTGGGAAAAAGCCCCTTTCTTATCTATGTCTCCTACTTGCCCAGTTGAAGATCGTGCATTCCATGACCACATATAACATGAGGGGTATCCACTCGAATTTGAATAGTCTGCCATTTTCTCTCCCGAAGATCCTATTCAACATTAGAGCTATGAATCTGTAAGTAGGCCTAAGACTGGTTGTGTCATATTCTTCAGTTGCTCTATGTCGGTATAGCTTCCCTGGAAAGAGAGCATCCTCTTCATGGTTTCTACAAAATCCATCCTAAGGTTGTCCAGCCATTCATTTGTCAGGAAGAGCTGAGGCTCCAGCAGGTGGTAAGCTAAGGCCATATACCCAGGGCTAAAGGCAGCATAACCCTAGCCCTCGACATTACACATAAGCATTGAGTTGTGGTTGGTATTTGGTAGAACCCATCTCATCACCTCCGGGCATGGAAACAACTCAGGCCTGGTGGCAACTTTCATAATGGAAGATTTTTCTATGTTTGTGTAAATGGGTGCTTCCTCAAGACCCATATCTGGGA
>LPNX010965490.1:28275-53591 GCA_001517045.1 Pseudotsuga menziesii | reverse complement strand
AGACTATTATCGCAATATAATGAGCCATTAATACTAAAACCGGATTTATTCATCAACCGGTCTATCATCAAACTTACATCATTTTCCAGTATGCCATTTTTTTACCAATGAAACGATATGCAATGCAAAAGCATAAAATTTAAACACAAGGTGCGACTATAAATCCCCGAACTCAGACATGGCTTTAATAAGGATAAATCAAAAACGACGGCAGCTTATGCTGCTTGCGGACATGGTAGTTAGATCTGTGTGATTATCAACCGCAGGATTCCACAACCATTTTTCGAATAGGGAGCTCCCACCAGCACGACTACTCATGCTTTCCTAGAACTTAAATGCTAACAGTGGAACTGCGCGGCGCGGGTGGAGGCTAGGGCTCGTAAAATGGACAAACCCATTAGGGAAACTAACCAGATAAGCATTCACCATTAAATCTTCGGCAAAAAACCCCCCTCGAAATTACCGATGGATATCATCACCATAAGGAATCAAACCAGGTGCAGGCGGCCACCGGCCGCCTGCACCGCGTCTTTCTCCACTGCTCAGGGTGAGACTGAAATGGCCGCGACAAAATAAAACTCGGGTTCTAAAAAGGGAAACTTCCCCCCCCTCTTTTAACCGCGAACAACCATCCGACCGGAAACCCTAACAAGAAGAAAACGAGCGCAAAGCCACCAGGGAGATGATTATGACAACTCTATCTACGGGTGACAAATACCTCGTGCGAGCGAAAAGGAACTACGGGGCCTAATCCTAGAAATAACCAAACCACAACACAAATCCCTTAATTGAAACCTTGACAAACATGAGGTTAGGTAGTAAATATCCTACCTGGCAATCCAACAAATGAGTGAGCTGATGATGGCTAGACTTCTCCTCCTGCCACTTGGACACTGGTACACCAACAGCTAGATCCTCACGCGCTCCTAAAACGACAGCTCAACTTACCGCGACAGCGCTCGAAAACAATTACAAAACTCTGTTTATCGCCCCGTATATATAAAAATTCGCCACACGTGCGAGAAAATTTCAATCGGGCACGAACTAAAACTGTGTCGGGCGGTCAGAACTTTCTTCCCTCCGCAACGGCGGACAACTCCCTATACTTACTCACCCGCGACGGCTAAATATAACGTTCAAATCACCGTCATCGAGCGTCGGCGGACACAAAGTCCGGACCCTTCCGCAACATCGGAGCAAGATATTCTCAATCGTTCCGCTACACCGCCGGGCGACAACAAAACATCGGAGCGTCATATAAAGTCCCCCTTCCGAAAATAGTCCACAACGTCAGAAGAGGGAACCAACAAACCGCCCGAAACGTTGGATGAGGAAGACTTCCCATTCCTCCGATGAAGAACCAAAACCTGTCCGCAACGTCAAAGAGTCAAAAATCACGCGCAACGGTCGGAGGATTCCAAACTCACCCGAAACGGTCGGGGCAAAAACAAAAGTCCAAGACTTGAAAACGATCCGCAACGGCGGGGAGGAAGATTAACAGGACGCCCGAAACGGCGGGGAGGAGGATCAACAAACCGCCCGCAACGGAAAAAAATAGACAAAATTTTTAACTCCCGATTGATCAAGGCTTTGAAATATTTGCAAGATGACGATGAACTTAATTGAAGATGGGATCCTTTTAAGCATTGAAAGAGAAAAAACACTCAAATTACAGCAACCAAAAGGCTAGAAGACGCTTCAAAATCCATAGGCCAAAAGCCAATAGGCTGAAATCAAGAAAGAACCAACATAATTCAAAGTAAAGGAGGGTCCTAAAATTTTTTAGAATTTTGGGAAAATGTTGCGGCTGCAACAGGTCTCTATACCAAGATTCCAGAGCTGTAAATAAAGGACAAACATCCATTACATGCAACTCACCTTCATCATCCCATTCCTGTTCTTCATCATTACTGCTTCTAGTCATCAGCTTGCATAACCCCTGACCTTTCACTATAGTGGTTGGTTTGAATTCCAAGTCATATTCTTGAAGGGCTGTCACCCAGTTGCCCCTTCTTTCTCCCAATTCCTTTTGAATGAGAAGGGATCTTACGGCTGGGTAAGGGACTATTACCTTGGTTCGATTTTTTAGTATATAAGACTGGAATTGCTTGACTGCCTTAAATACTGTGTATGCCTGTTTGTCAATGGCTGGGTAGTTTAATTCAGCTCCTTGCAGCCTAGTACTCATAAAAGAGATTGGGCATTCATCACCCCCGTCTTCCTTTTGTGTAAGTACGGCTGCCAATGAATCATCGGACGCAAATGTATATATAATAAAATCCTTGTCAAAATCTGGACTTTTCAGGGAGGGCGCATGTGCAACATCAGTCTTGATTTTACTGAAAGCATTCTTTTCTGTTTCAATCCACTTAAATTGTGTATTTTGCTTAACCATCTGCTGTAATGGTTTAACAGTCTGGGCAAAATCAGGCACAAACCTACGCACAAAATTTATCGTTCCCATGAAGGATTGCATCCCCTTTTTATTATGAGGCATAGGGATTTGCTCAATGGCCTTAATCCTTTATGGATCTATGGATATGCCTCTCTTCGAAACTATATGCCCCAGTAACTTACCTTTAGTAACCGCGAACACGCACTTCTTAGGATTGAGGGAAATACCATATTTCCTGCATCGTTCAAATATTTGCTTTAAGTGGAACGCGTGCTCCCCTCTTTTCTTCGAAAAAATTGTGATGTCGTCCAGGTAGACCACCACACTTCGCCCAATTAATCCGCAAAAAGCTATTTCCATCGCTCTCTGAAATGTTGCGCCAGCATTAATCAGTCCAAAGGGCATTATTCTATATGCGAAAGTTCCCCATTTAGTTCTGAATGTCGTCTTCAATCGATATTCTTCGGATACCAATACCTGGTTGTAGCCAGAGAAACCATCTAACAATGAAAACATTTCAGAACCAGAAACCATCTGAAGCAATTGCTCCATGGGAGGTACCGGGTAGTTGTCTTTATCCGAGGCGCGGTTTAAGTTTCTGAAGTCCACGCACAGTCTGATTTCTCCCAACTTTTTCCTGACAGGTACCAGGTTTGACACCCATTTAGAATGCCTGACTTTAAAGATGATCCTGGCGTCTAGCAATTTCTTCACCTCGCTTTGAATCAGCGGCTCCAGCTTGGGGTGCATTTTTCTTAACGGCTGTTGATATGGCTTAACGCCAGCTTTAATAGGAATAATATGCTTAATAATACTAGTGTCGTAAGTTTTCAAATCTGCATACATCCAGGAAAAGACATCCTTGTACTGCTTAAACAGACTGAGAAACTTGTCCCTTTCCGCGGGTGAACAACTTTTACCGAGGTTGACGAACTTGGGATCCGTTTCAGTCCCTAAGTTAATTAGCTCAAACTGTAGAGTTGAGCTGTGCGTCTTCACATTAGCGGGTCTTCTAAATTTCTAATTCAAGTCAAACATTTTCTCTAGCGTCCTGACTCCTTTGGGAATGAAATTGTTGTATTTCATTTCAGCCTGATGTTCCTCATCGTCTATGATAGCCCCTTTAAAGACTTCACCATTTGTCAAGCATTCAATTATCTGCTGATCATCGTCAAATACTCGCAGGTTGGTGACCATGTCCGGGACTGAAGGCCTGAAAAGTAATTCAATAGAGCATTTGTTGTTAGTGGGAACCAGCCTGGCAGCTGATGTAGCTAAAAGATCAGCAACTGCGTTTTTTATCCTTGGGATTGAAATAATGTTAAATGCATGAAAATGTCTAAGCAAATCCCATACCTCGTTTTGGTAAGCTTTCAAGTGAGGGGAGACACAATGTATTTGATTTCTTATTTGTTTCACAACTATTTCTGAGTCCCCAAAAACTTTTAAATTACTAACCTCTAGCTCGATCGCTTTCTTGAGTCCCTGCACTAATGCTTCATATTCGGTTGTATTGTTAGTACACTCAAACTCTAATCTGCAGGAAAGGAAGTGTTTATTTTTTTGTGGATCCATTAGGATGTGTTGCTACCGCAACCTTTTTCCCCGATTTTAGTCTTTCATTTAAACTCTGGGACCCCTCCTTATCATTATTTGCTTGATTGACTATTGAGAGCTTGACGTCTTTGGGCATATCCTTTCGTTTGAAGTTAAATGCCCGTCTTGTGCTTGCTTCGTTCAGCTCAGTATTGGTCATAGGGTCTGTTTTTTTTTATGCCCATAGAATGTGGGAGTGTGCCTTAGCGAGATTTTGTTTTTTGGCCACATTTGAGCCTTAGCACTGTTGTTTTTCTTCTTTGGATCGGGCCTCTTGCGGAAGAGGCTGAGCTCTCACTCATCCGCCGTTGTGGATCATGGATCAAACTCTCCGCCCGATCGCACTTTTATCCAACGCCCAATTCATTGTCCCAAATCGCTCTTCCTGAGTTTTTACTCACCCGACGTTGCGGCTGGGTAGATGAAGTCAACCGCCGACGCGAGTTTTATCCGACGTCCGACCAGCCGTCCATCACCCGAGCTTTCCGTCTCCCTCGTCGTCGGTCTCGAACCTGTGTCCCATCCGCCGTTGCGGGTGGCAGAGTATTCTATCCTCTGATCCACTCCTCTCCGCCGTCCGATTCCCATGGTCTCCTGCATTACCACCCACCCGCCTCTTACGCTCCTCCGCCGTTGCGGCTCCTGGAGCCTTCTCCCATCCGGTGCAGAGGCCTCGTCCCATCCGACCCAAGTACTACCCGACCTCCGATTCACTTTGCCCTGAGGTTGCACCCGGATGAACCAGGCCAGCTCTTGTGGATTTTTTTTTTTTTTTTAACCATAGTTAAAAGTTTTCGATGCCCAATGTCTCAAGTTAGTGGATAATGCACTAAAATTGTATGCAGGGAAAATCACATGGATCGCTAGAGCGGCCTACGGCAAGGAAAAGGATGATCCAAGCGGATGAAAGAGGCGTCGATGAGGCGTTTTCAGCAGTTACTGTCAGAGAGTAAAGCGTCTATTGAAATGATTGAGGAAAACGCAACAGCCAGAGAAGAAACTGAATCGTCAAGGGATGCTAAAAGGTCACACGCTGAGGGTAGCCCAAGAGACAAAACTGGTAGTTTAAATAGCTGGAAGCTTGATGAAAAGAGGGATTTTTCCCTTAGAAAAGTTTGTAAGGGTTGGCTTGCAAGAGGAACTATTTCATTTTTAGCTGTATTTCATTCGCTGTAAGGATATTTGATGTTTTGAACCTAAGTTCTTGTTAACTATTCTTCAGTATTTTTTTTTGGATGCATTTTCACTAAGATCAATAAACGTTGTTATAAGAGTGATCGGCTATCTGTTTATTTGAGTATTTATAAGTTTTTTCATGTGCCATGAGAGGAGAAGCAGCTATCTGTGATTTTTTTCTTACCGTATGTGATTTTGTATTGCTCAGTTAAGATGACAACCTCGCTCCCTAGGGATAATTTAGGTAGTTAGTTTATTTCTGTTCGTATCTGGTCTGGTTGCTGGTGAGAATAAGACGAGAGGTAAGAACCTGCACATCACTTTGTGACCGCTCCTTGCATCTGGATCGCCCTGCATTAGTTATGCATGTGCATATCATTCATTTAAGTCAAAATGCAAAAACTCGGTGGGCTGGGCCGCAACCGGTAAAGCCTCTGTTTGTTACTTGACCTACGGTAGCCGGACCGCAAGCCGGACGGATTCCCTATACCAAACAGTCAGCGGGCTAGTTGGGAACACTGATTGGGGAGAATCCCTTACTGTTGCTGCCTCCAAATTTCCAGGCCTCAACAGGATGCATCCGGCCCCTGACCCTTCTAACATCTTTGAGCCATCAAAATACAGAGTCCAGAAAGCATTATCTACTGAAAATGAATTTACTCCTATAGCTAAATCTACTATTTTACAGTCAAGCTCATCAGCCTGAGAAAAACGAAGGAGATCAGGCTGAGTGTCAGATGTGTTGCTAGCTTCTTCCGCTTGATAATTCCCTGGTTCTAGTTCAAGAAAGTAGTTTCCCAGTACAGATTCAACCGGTACATTCTTCTCATCCAATTGAGTGATGTTATACTTCATGTAAGGTTCTCTCAAAACTTTGATCTGATTGGGACTTCCTTTGTACGGTAACCAAAGATGTGACCAATCTGAAGTGAAATACCCATTTAACTTAGCTGACCAATCCCTACTCAGGACCAAGCCGTAAGCATCTGGTATGTCAGCCACTACGATGTTAATAACTTGGCATACTCTGCTATCAGACGCTAAGCGGATTAGGACGTCCTCCATTTCACCAATCACCTTAACGTCTGTCCTATCCAATTGCACCACCCTCCACGTGGATGGCTTAGGCTGCCCATTTATTTTCTTGCATACCGATATGGGCATGACATTAATTGACGCCCCTGAGTCTACTAGACAATTGTGCACGTTATGATTGAAAACTTCAAATGTCAAGAGGAAAGGTGGATGTTTAGTTTTAGACATACCTACGGTGCTAGCTTCTCCGATTTCTTCTTCATCCCCGGGCTGATTTTCAGTGGGCAGTTTCTCTTCAGACATTTCAAGTGCTTTCAGCAGTTTTTCTTTCTGTTGAGGTACTTTGCACATTTCGAACAATGGGACATTTGCTTTTACCTTCTTCAAATATTCAACAATGTCATATTCAATTTGTGATCTAGTGGGTTGAGATTTACCAGCACTTACGTTCTCTTGATTTGACTCAGGTGATGTTCTGTTCTGTCTAGGGTCTGGGCTGGTAATAGTGAATTCTGGTATTTGATCAGCCAAGGCCTTGTCTTGAAACTTTTTCCTGACATTCCTTTGCAGCCTCCTGATCTTTGGGAGTAAAAGACTGTCATCACTAACCGTTCCTTTACTTCTAGTTGTCACGTTAGCCTCTCTAACCCCTTTGCGTCCTTGAGTATTTTCCTCTTCAGCGTCGAGCACGGAAACAGAACTCCATAATGCCATAGTTTCTTCCTCCTGCTCTTTTGTAGAAGTGGAAGCAACATTTTCTTTCCTCTCCTCATCATCTTCTTCTGTCAATCTGGAATCCAACATCTGATTCATGACCAATGTCATTGAATTTATCCATTGCGGACAGTTTTTTTCGGAGTGAGGCTGCTGATGAAAAGTACAAAAATTTTCCATACCTATGTCTGTCAAATTCATGGATGCATTCCTTTGAGGAGGAGGTTGGGCCTGATTGTTGTCTTCTCTTTTCTTATAGTATGGCATGTAGAACTTTTGTGCTTCTTTTTCTTTCTCTAAATCTATGGTCTTGTTAGAGAGATTTTGCACCATTTTGGCCATACCTTCATAGTCTGGTGCTTTCTCCTCCTTGGGCTTAGTAAATAGCAAGGTTTTCCTTTTCTCCCCTGACTGTTCAGGATAATCTTCAACGCTCTCCCTTTCAGCCTCCACCACTTCTGCCTCTTCATAAGTCTCCGTCAAAGTAGGCTTGGCCCTACCTTTTGCAAACATGGCTAAATCAGGACCCAAAGCTGAAGTATAGTATTCAATCAGTACTTTGTCTGAAGGCTTATCTATTTCAGAGAAAATTTTTAGATATGCTGCAAACCTTTGTGTAAAGCTGTGCACCTTTTCTTTTTTCTCTTTCTTCAATGCACACAGCCCTTTCATGAGGGAAGTGTGAGTCTTTTGGACGGCATACTTACTTCTGAATATTCTCTCGAAAGTATCCCAGTCTGGGATAGAATTGGCAGGCAGTCCAAAATACCAAGAGGCAGCAGCTCCTTTGAGGGTATGTGGGAACAATATACAAACCACATCTTCATGCTCCCCTGCCTTCAGTCCTTCTATAACCAAATAAAAACTCTGTAAGTGATCATCCACTAATATCTTCTCACTTGGGTCAAACTTAGGTAATAACTTTTCGAAGGCTTGAGGTAGGTCATGCAACGGCGGGGTCAGATTCAGAGGTGACCTGGATTTCCATGCAGGTGGTGGAGGATTAGGTGGGGGTTGATTGGCGTTAACACCGGCCATGAGTTGGGGTGGAGAATGCGGAGGTGAACCAACAGGGGTGTGGGGACGTGAACCAGCAGGGGTGCGAACAGGAGAACTGTAAGCAGTGTTTGGACCTACTTGGTTCAAAGGAAATTCAACCTCCTGTAAGGCGGTTTCCACAAGTTCTTCCCAGTCTCCTACCAACACCGAATATTCACTTAAAGGACGGTCTTTCTTCTTGTACTCTCTTCCGGGCAATTCGGGAATGATTGGAAACCCTCCAATCTTCTTTACATAAGCACGGGTATGTCTTCTTAGATCATTTACGATCTCGTTGCGAACATGATATAGATGTTCTCTTTTTTCTTCTTCTGGAAATGGATTACGCGGTCCACTGCTTTCAGAACTGTAACCAGCGAAATGTTCTCTGTAAAACGGGTTTCCTCGGCCAGCCATGCACTGGCAGCCCTCCTTCTAGCGCCAAAACTGTTGAGGCCTGGAAAATCACAGGCGGAAACAGTAAGGGATTCTCCCCAATCAGCGTTCCCAACTAGCCCATTGACTATTTGGTATAGGGAATCCATCCGGTTTGCGGTCCGGCTACCGTGAGTCAGGTAACAAAACAAAACAAAAAACAAAGCTTTACCGGTTGCGGCCCGGTCCACCGAGTTTTTTTTTGTATTTTAACTTAAAGATGAAATGCAAGTGCCTAACTAAATGCAAGGTGATCAGAATGCAAGGGGCAGTCACAATGTGATGCGCAGGTTCTTACCTCACGTCTTAGACCCACAGGAAGACCAACTCACATACCAGGAACAAAACAAACTAATTATCTAATCTATCCCTAGGGAGCGAGTCATTAATTTAAGCGAGTAATTTCATTTTTGCACATGCAACATGCAGGATAACAGTCAGCTGATACTCCTTCCATACACATGAACAATCACAAGTATTTAACAACCAGATAGCCAATTGTTGTATGAAAACCAATATTACTCACACGGAAAGATCATGAAGATACCAGAGAACATTTAAAAAGAACATAGGTTCAGGACATTAAACATTCTCATAGTAAATGAAAAGCAGCTGAAAATGAAATTAGTTCCTCTTCAACATCATTCATTGAATAGCATTGATACATTCCAGTTCACTTTCTCCAACCAGGTAGAATTGGAGTTTTCCTTTGCAAAACGAAATAGTTGCTCTTACAGGCAAACATCTACAAAATTTTCCCGGGGAAAAAGTCCTTGTTCAGTTAGACTTCCCCTTATTTAAACTACAACTCCTGCCTTCTGGGTTACCCTCAGCGTGTGACCTTTCAGCGTCCTTGACGATTCAGTTTCTTCTCTGGTCGTTGCGTTTTCCCTATCATTTTCCATAGGCGTTTACCTTATGACCGTAACTGCTGAAACTGCCTCCTCGTTGTCTCTGTCATTTGTTTGTTTTGTCCTTATCCTCGCTTTGAATTGCTTCAGTGATTTATGGAATTCTCCCTGCAGAAAACATTAGTGTATTATCCACTAAAATGAAATATTGGGCATTGAAAATTTCTAACCATAATAATAGATTCCCAAGGGGCTAGCCTGGTTCCTCCGGGCGAGAACTCGTGGCAACACTAAATCGGCGGTCGGGTGATACTTGGATCGGGCGGGATCAGACTTCTGCATCGGATGGGGAAAGGCTTTAGGAGCCACAACGGCGGAGGAGGACAAGAACTAGGTGAGTGACAACACGGGCGACAAAGGCAATCGGACGTCGGAGAGGAGTGTATCGGAGGCTAGATTACTCCACCACCCGCAACGGTGGATGATTCAAAGGTTGAGCGACACGGGCAAGAGCAATGAGTCGGACGTCGAATGAAAAAATAATCGGGAGCTGACTTTATCCTCCCAGCCGCAACGGCGGGCAATTAGAAACTCAGGAGCAAGCGATTGAAACAACGAATCGGGTGTCGAACGAAACTTCAATCAGGCGAAAGTTTGATCCGGAAGCCGCAACGGCGGGTGAGTTCGGGTTCAGCAACTTCCGCAAGAGGCCCAATCCAAGGAGAAAAACAACAGCGATAAGGATCAATTTCAGCTAAAAAATCATTTTTTTCTTTGTTAAGGTAAAAACAGATCACACGACTCAAACTAAACTGAACGAGGCAAACAAATAGCAGGCATTCAACTTCAAAATGAACAGATATGCTTGTGGGTGCCAAGCCTTTAACAATCCATCCAAGCAAAAATGATGAGGAGGGGTCCCAGAGTTTAAGTGAAAAATCGGGGAGGAAAAGTTGCGGCAGCAACAGGGTCATGGTTACATCATCGCAGCCGTGGATTATTTCACAAAATGGGCTGAGGCCACGCCTACATATGCAGAAGATGGTAAGACTACCGCTCTCTTCTTGTTCAATCATATTATAGCTAGATTTGGAGTTCCGCAGTCCATTGTCACTGATCACGGATCTCATTTCCGTAATCAAATGATGGAGAAATTAAGTGCCAAGCTAGGTTTTCACCATGAAAACTCTACGCCGTATTATCCGCAAACTAATGGTCAAGTAGAGGCCACTAACAAGGTTTTGAAAACTATGCTTCATCGGATGGTTGGAGATCATAAATTCAATTGGGACCTCATCCTTTTCTCCACTCTTTGGGATTATCGGACTTTTGTGAAAACAACTACTGGTTTCACGTCATTCCATCTTGTCAATGGACTTGAAGCTGTCTTTCCGATCCAATGCCAGATTCCATCTTTACAACTTGTCGTCGAAATTCTCCAAGACACTTCTGTAGAGGAAGAGAGATTCTTGCACTTGAATAACCTTGATGAGACTCACAAAGATGCTACCTTGGTAATGAGGCACACAAGAAATGCATTAAGTCGCAGTACGATAAATCTATCCAACCTCGTGTTTTCAACGAGGGTGACCTAGTATTGACTTATGACCAAAGATATGACAAACTATGGAAGGGTAATTTTGAGTCCATGGTGGACCTTTCGTTATTTCTAATGTGTTAGAGAAAGGATCTTACGAGTTAGTTGATTATGATGGAAACCTCGCAATGGGTTGTACCTGAAATAGTACTATGCCTAGGTTTTCTTGGATAGTATCTTGTATATATGTATATTGATTGACTTTCAGCGTGCTTTTAGTGTTTTCAAGATGGTTTTGAGTTTTAGTGTCCACATCTATTTATACCATGTTTTGGTCATGCATATGGATTTCTGTGGCTTCGCTAATGGTTCTTGCCGCCACACCTTGAATCTAGCCTCGGCTGCTTGGGTTTTTTAATCCCAGCTAAAGATTTGGTCAGTTTAGGAGTGGTTTTTTTGGGTCTCTCTACTAATAACATCGCCCAATATGAAGCATTCATCGGTCTTCTGACTGAAGATGCCTCCTAGGATGTTCATGATCTAGTAGTCTCGATGGACTCACAGCTTGTGGTTTGTCATTTAAACCATGTCTACACCATTAGGAACCCGGTACTCCTTTGCCTCTTTAGGAGGGTACGTTTGTTAGAAATAGCATTTGAAACTATTACTTATAGGCATATCCCTAGGGAACACAATGTAGTCATTGATTCATTGGCTAATTACATCCTAGATTGGCATATTTCCCATTCATGACATCAAATCAAACATGGTACATTCTAAATAAACATTTAAAGACACATAGAACTCATAGAAAAGCATTGCCCATTTGAAACATATAAAAACTGTATAAAATTCTATATATATATATATATATATATATATATATATACGAAAAAGTTTTACAAAAAAATAGGTCCCGAGACCTCATCTGAAGCACATAGGCTTTCAGGAAAAACCATCATACAAAATCCTGAAGCTATCAGCTTTCAGTATATATGTCTCATACACTAATGGTGCTCGTGATAGCACATCACTGCTTAAGCCACCCTATGTAGTATCCTGCTGAATCGGCCCGGTACTCCCGCTGTAGATCTATGATATCTAGTGGGGAGGTCATCTATGTCGGCATCTGGGATGTCTAGATTCAACCTCTCCAGGTTCTCCTCTAGCTCCCTAGTGATATCATCACCCCATGGCATGAAGTGATCTCCTGCTCGCCTATCTAGTGGAGATGCTCCTCCAGGCCTTGCTTCTCCAACATCTGCGTGAGAACAAACAGTTCTCATCACTTATCATAAAAAACATAAAACACAAAAAAATATAAAAACATTGTCCATTTTAGGGTTTCTTTCTTCTTACCAATGTCACCCCACTTTCCTCCAAGTGGGAGTGGTAGGTCGGGATCTCCTATGAAATCCGTGCCTGCATAGACATAGTCCTCGACCATGAGCATATGATCTCACAACCATATGAAGAATGGATCACCGAACTTCACTCTACCCCTACTTTCTCCCATGCGAGCCATGACCTGGACCCACCTCAGCATACAGGGGTCCCATGCTCTCAGAATCCGAAAAGTCACCTGGGGCCTCATCTGTGGAACCCGCTCGAAGAAGAAGCAAGCTAAGATGGAACCAAAGCCGAACTGCTTCAGCTCTCCCTGACAACATTTAGTCAGCTGATCCTTGAAGATTGGAAGCATAGCTTCCACCCAGTTGAACACCGTCAGTGCCATTTCCTCTAGGGTGTACAACATGTGTGCCCTAGAATCCCAGTGCACACCTTGACCACCTGCCACCCTCTGCATGGTGAACAGAATGGTCCATAGAGCCTTGTCTGTCACTACCTTGATAGGGATTTTCTTCCTCGATGTACCTGTTCCTGGTACACAGTGTCGATCTATAAGCTCTCTAGTAGTAATGTCCCCACCACAGGAACCTGTCAGTAAGATGGGGGCACCCTGTCTCGATAGGCCATTAATGAAGTAGATATCATATACCTCCACTGTAAGTATATGTGCCCCCACCTTGAAATACTACTATTCTGGATTCCACATCTGCAGTATGTGTTCCAGTAATCTCTCGTGGGACACCACACTTGGGGTTGAGAATAACTTCAGGAGCCCACAGTTTCGGAGTGTAGCAATGCAAACCGCACTTCTTTCAGCAGCAGTATCCTCGTTATCATGTGTTCGTTCCTTCCATATCACCATGTTTTGAGTCACCTAGACCTGCCAAAAACAACAATGGTATGCATTAGGATCATCCTTGAGTCATTGCAAATCAAAAGGATGAGTATTTCTTATCCATATCATTTGTTTAAGTTCTCCATGGTCGGCACCTCCTGTGCCATGTTGGAGACAGGCAATGACACTGCTTGTACACCATGTTCTTGGTGCGGTTCTAGGGTGGAACCGCATATCCCACAAGGAGTATCGGCAGTGCCCACATTATGAGTTTTAGGGCTCGCCATGTAGGCCCAAAACCCTACCAAATCTCAAAATAGGAGCTATGAAATGAAATATTAGGGTCTTTGCTATTACCTAAAACTGATGAGCATAAAAACAGACAGTGGAAACTCCCGGTATCAGCTGTGGAAGATATAGCTAGAAAATGCTCCAAGTGCTCTCTTCTAGAGGTAAATAGTGAAATGTTTTGAATTTTTACTATTTACTTGACTTATATAGACATTTTTTTGGGTCCGACCTACTATAATTATGATATAAAATCATGTTTTAGTCAAAATCTATTTGTCATAATCCCTTAATGTTGGTCTTAAATGCATTTAACACTTGTTTTCGAGTCGTCTACAGGATAAGGGAACTCTAGTAAAAATCTTTGGGAAGTTTGTTTATGGATTTTTCATACTTTCATAAATGGAAAAGGTCGTCGAGTGTTTATTACAACACTTTTTCACACTCGTTAAAATCTAGTATCAAAGTTCTGAGTCTAATTCAAGTTTCTTTCCAGGCTCGTAAAATACAATGTTGTGTAAAGAAACGTCATGGACTCCTCTTTTGACCTCTTTTTCAGACTCCTTAAACATGAAAAGATGGTCGATTCCATTTCCAAATCTTTCCAGGATCGTAAAAAGTGACATTGTGTAAAGAAACCTCATGGAGTTCTCTTTAAACCCTTTTCAGGATCCCTAAATATGAAAAGATCATTGAGCGACCTTGTCTTCTTCGCGCTCGTTAAAGTATTTGAAGATTCATTCGTATGATGGTAGGTTACCTCTTTTTTGGTTCGGATAGCACTATTTATGAAAAAGGATCACTACAGCCAATCATGACTGGAAGAGTTCTCTAAGGTGTGATTTTATACTTTTTCAGGCCTTAGAGACTAAATCATACGAAAAATGACCCTTTGGAGTCTTCTTCTGTATTCGTTTAGACTCTGTAAACATGAATGATACTGATTTTTCTTTCAGTGGACTCGTTAAATTAAATATTGAGAGACCCATTTTGGGATCGAACCCATCCTTTCTCAGGTTCGTAAAATATATGCGTCTGGACTTGTCCTCTAGAAACCTATATCAAGTGTTTGTTACCCTCTTTGAACTCGTAAAACTGAAAAGAGGCACTCATCAATCATGATGGGGGAAATGGGAAGGGAATCATCTTGTAAATAATGGTAGTTGTTTGTCATTACCTTTGAACATGGCACTAGTCTACACAATCATGTCAGTCAATTGGGTATTCAGTTGGTCTCCGTGATGATCCAATTTCATGAGTCTTGTCAATCCTTTGAGTCTTTCAAAAGAACGCATTGTTCACTATCGCATTGTGTATCTGTCCTGTCTAGTCATGTTGCCAAGTCTTTTTGTCATGCCGCCTGATGTTCAAAGGGGATTTGAAGAAGTCTTACCTCTGCAGTCTACATAGTATTTGTTTTAGTATCTTTGAGTCATTCATATGTTACTACATTCACATCATTCCAAAACTATGTTTTCAGTTTCGTGTTGTCGATGTGGGACTCATCATGGCCCTCCTTTGATGAGACTATTCTCGTTGACATCAGCTCATCATCTAGGAAGTAGTCTTAGAAACAATGATTAGTACCTTGAGATCTGTATGCCTTAATGACAGATTCTCTTGCTCTCGATATAGGTTCACATCATTGACCTTTGATCGATAGAATCGACTGGGTCTTCAACATCAGGACATCTATTCACAGTTAGTGGATTGTACTAAGGAACCTTGGGAATCATTGATATTAATGGTGATATCCCTTTCACTTGTTAATGGTTCACATCATTGGCTTGTAATCAAGTGGTTTCTACCATGTTCGACTTCAGATCATTGTAATCACATGGATAGAATCGTACTTTGTGGAAGATGAGATGAAGACCCTGGGTATTTGTGTAAAGTGCTCATTGCTTTTCCCCAGGTTGTGATGGAGTTTTGTATATCTAGCATGGATCCATATTTGTATGGTCGTGGCTATGCTCAAATTTGTGTTTGCATGACATAGATCTGTGTTGTATGTCTAGTAGCTATGTCCAAGTTTGAGTCCTCTATCACATGGATCTACGTTGTATTCTAGTAGCCATGCTTGTTTATTCTAGTCATAGATCTTCCTTATATTGGTCTACAGCTATGAGTTTGGTTACTTGTGTCTATGAGTTAACATACTGATGCACTACAGATGCCTACTTGATGACATGCTCTGATCGAGACAATATTTTCATCTCCTGGTGACAAATTGTTCTCAAAGCTCTCATTTATCATATCCCTCTAAGAATCATGCTTTGGGGGGGATCCTGTTATACCAAAATCCTACCACCATCATGTGATAAGACATTTGACATACCTACTTTCCCTGAATCCCAGCTTCTGGAGTGGAAACTAAATGGGTTTTCAACAATATTACATGAAAATTCCCAGCACCACGCATGCCCCTTTATCCATGAGTGGTACCCCTGTTTGCACCACCCATCATCTATTTCCCATAAGCGGTGCCACCACTCATTGCCCTTGGTCCATAGGCAGTTATTACCAAAACCACTCTGTCATAGAAGGAGAAGCGCGGTACCCTAGGTAAAAAGGGAAAAAGAGAAGCTTCTTGAGGCTTCTAGATGATAAGCCTCGATAAATCCCTTATCCCTACTGTAGTGGGTCAGTTGAGCTCGAGATCCCCCATCCTAGGATCTTGTAGGCCACCTCAGCCACAAATATCTCAACCTACCCTATCCATCTAGCCTTATAAATACAATCTTGTGGCCATGGTTGAAGGGGAGAACATTGAAGGTATTGTTATGCTGTTGGATTGATCCTTGGTCCAAGATCATTTGGAGAGAGCATAGAGAGCTAGAGACAAATCTTTTGGGGATGAGAATTTGGTTTCATGGAGATGCATGTCAACACGAAGGCTTGGTTGTAAACTTATTCATATTTCATTAATGCAAGTTGATTTCTGTCCCACATATGATGTTGTTGTTATGATTTCGCATATACTAATGTTGCTAGATTCCTTAGTCACTAGCATAGATTAGTAGATCATATTCTGGCTGCTTTGATCTATTTCGTGTTGAGCTTGATTGCAGGTACACAGGTGGACTATCAAAGCATTGTATTCCAGATATCTACAGCATCTAGGGAGAGTCTTCAACCTCTGTCCTCTATTTGTTCTGGATCTGAACCATTCAGACCAGTGGAACATGTTGCTGTCCGCAGGAGGTGAAATATTCCAGCTAACAGGGGCCTTTCCCTTTGTCTGTAACTGAACTGGTTGACATGGGTATGTTCTTAGCTTCTAGAGCCTCCTTTTCTTCCCTGTATTTCATTACCTTTTCTTGAATGTCCAGCTCCATAGCTATGTAATGTTGAACCCTTGCCCGATTTCCTTCTGGTACTGCACGGTATGACTTTGTTCTTCTTTGCTTTTAGCCTTGGCTAAAACATCAAAAAAGGTGTCAACCCCCTGATAGATGAAGTCATATGGGGTTTCCTCATGAGTGTACCCTATCTTAAAGTGATTCTGGTTGAGGTGGAAATCAAAAAATACAATCCCCTTGGGATCATGTTGCCTTGTACTAGAAAAATCTAGTTTGAGTGACATTATGTGGTCACTGATTTTAGTCTCCCAAGTAGAAGTAGGTATGCTCAAGGAACCAAGGTTTAGAGGAAATTTGGGCTAGAATTTCCTCTTAGGTGCTGCACATTTTTTATAAATCCCTTCAGTGGCTGTCTGGAATGAAATTTATTCAAGGCCTAACCTGTCAGGCATCACCTTAGTCAACATATGAGCAACATTGCTACCTAAAATTTTGATATACGTGAATGGCTCATCGATGTACCAATCTCCCATTGTGGCTATGAGGGTTTTGGCTTTAGGAGAGAATGTAGGTGCTTCTTTGTTAAATATTAGGAAATAAACTAAGTCGAGGAAACTCTCACAGATGTCATAGAACCTGGTTACATAACTAGAGTCCCATAACTTCGAATGGTAAATTTGCACATGTGGAGTTGGTAATACCCAATCCCACCCCGTATTTGGGTAACGGAACTCAGCTCAAAAGATATCCACAATGAAGGCAGATAAGAAGAAGTTGGGCTTCTTCCTGGAAGTCGCTTTCTGGAATTCCTGTATGGAAGTATTAAGTTCTAATGACAGGATTGCAGCCCAGGGGAGGGATTTTCCTGTAGTTATGACATGGTGGGAAAAGGGGTCCCATTCTTCCTTGAAGTAAGAACAATTGGGAAGACCCTAGAGCCTACATAGAATCGCTGCGAGCAGAGAATAAGGTTCTTTGAACCATTCAATGGGGTGGATTTCATCTTTTCTCTGAGAGAACTTGCGAGGTTAAGACATCCATAATTTTAGCATTTGGTCAAAATTGAACCTAGACTTGGCAGCTTTAACAAAATCTTCATCAAGGAGATGCTTAAAAGGTTTGAGGGCATAAATTTTCACAAAAGTTTCAGAGCAGAAATTGGCCAATTGCAATCTAGTGCTAGTGTTAAAGGAACGGTCTTTCAAATTAGCGTGGTTCACAATCCATCTAACTGCATCATTATAAGGGAGGACAACCGATCTAGCAGCAATCATGTGTATACCAGAATCCCTAATTCTCTCATAAATAAGTCAATCATTCTGAAGGTCTAAAAGGTCATTGTTGTAAAAAATGGAGTAAACTCGGGACCAATCAAGTTGGTAGGTTTCGCTAACCCGACCACTGGTGTCGGAGAAGACACTGAAATTGGGGTCTTTGGTAAGACTGTCCTTTTGGATATTTTTGCTCCGAGTAATTCAGGGTGTTTTGGATGTTTCCATGTTCTGTTGAGTATGCAAACCAGAAATTTAAAACTCACTTACACAGAAACAACAGTAAACAATTTGAATTTGGAAAGGTGACTTGATAACCAGGCTAAAACCAGAGTGAATGCTGGAAAAAGAGCTTGGTAAAAATATGAAGTTAAATTCTTGTAGAGCAATAAGTTACAGCAGTAAAAACAATGAATAAACCGTGAATATGACCAACATAAATATACTTCACATGAAATGATTCAAGCCGTAGGATGGGTGTGAAAACAACGGTCGAGATTAGATTTTGCGGTGTGTAGGATTAAAAAGAAAAATCAAATTTTTATTAATCAGTCCGTAACCCGCATTCCATATTTTGTGGGATAAGGGGTGTGGAATCACAAAACAACAAAAAATTATTCAATCCTCTCCACATCCCACATTCCACATTTTGTGGGATGTGGGTTGCGAAAACACGCAAACCAAATAATATAATGAATGACAGCCGGCTCCCAGCATTTTGTATTTCTGCGAGATGTGGGTTGCGGGTTTCCCCAATCATAACTATCAAAAATCTTCTGCATCCTGCATTTCACATTTTGTGGGATGCGGGTTGAGGGATGAAAAAATTTATTTCATTTAACATTAAAAATCCTGCATTCCGCAACTTTTGGGATGCAGGATGCAGGTTACAGAATCAAAAATCAATCCCAAACAAAACTAACCTTCCGCATCTTGAAAATATACAAATCAAGCATGGATTTTTGGGAATTTTGGCTAATTTGGGGAATCCCAGAAGTCAAGAAAAATATAATGGAAGCCAACTAAAAATACAAAGGATTTTACCAAGTTACCTTTGTATATGTGATTGGGATCCCATGTATGAATAACATGGGATCTGTTGTAGCTACAACAAGGCATCAAAAGTAGGGGACCATGGTTGCATGGACAAACCCGACCTACCCCAGAACCATGGCTCAGATCTAAAGATATGTTCCTTATCTTCAATAGGAACAAATATTAATACAAAAAACCCTTTTGCATAGGGGCAGATGATGGCTCCCTCTTCTAAGAGAGGAAACCATTCAAAGGAGACCCAAGAATAAAAATCACATAATTAGGGCCAGAGACCATTAAACTTGCAAACTAAACCATGATACCTGTTGTTAGAGCCTGTTTTTGTTTTCCATTTTTTAATACATTTGTTTATGTTTTGAAACTTGGTTTTATTCATTTCTCCTAGAAAATTTTGTTTCTTAGGATAGTTTGAATCTTTTTTCTTTAATTTTCATGTTCATATGATTTCTTAGTTCAAAAATTGCGTAGTTCAAAAATCATCGTTTTTGGTTCATATTTTTTTAAATTCTCTCACATGAGATGTCATTCATACTGGGTTGATGGATTTGATACGTGTTTTCTCTAGAATGATTATTGTGACAGGTGTGAATACGTCAAGGAAATAATATTGAGGACAAGTCACGGTGGTCTATTGCATAGTGATGGAATAATGATGGTTAAACATAATGAGACAAATGCACCTTGAATCTCGTATCCCTTGAAGTGCACATAGAGCATATGAGTTTGTGGCAAAGTGTTAGCAGGGTGTAATTAAAATATTGAAACACGGCACAAAACTAGGGCTTTGAGGAGATTTTGTTTGGAGTTATCGAAGTGGTCAAAGAATATTGAGGAATGCAATTGGACACCTGATAGTCAAGAATACATGATTCCAGCACCTGGATTCATCACTTTGACAGGTAGGCTACGAATCGTTACCAAAGTTCATGAATTTGGGTTTTTTTTCTTTGGAGAGGACTAATGACAGAATTGAATGAAGATTATTAGCTTATAAACCTAATTCATACTAAATGATGAATTCTTTGTCAATGGAATTAAAGCATTTATCAATTTAAATGACAGAGTTCAGTTTGGGGTTTTAGGTTTCTCAATAGAGTATTGTCTGTCAGTTTGTCAAGACTTGAATAGTTTTGGAGTTTGTTTTACTGAAAGAAGCAATTTGACCATTGTTCAAAATGAAGAGAAGTGGTAAAACCAATAGAGATGAACCTATAGACATGAGTTGGGTTCAGACTTTTCCAGAATGTGCCAAACTGTTTTCAGAGGTAGGATGGTTAGGGTTTTTTGAAAGAATTAAGGGATATCATTCATAAGTCTCTTATAAATTTGCTCAATGTTTAGATAAGGATATGGTGACCTTTGATACTTTAAAGTTTAAACTGACCATGGAATTGTTAGCAGAAGCTACAGGGATTTTAGATGAGGGTGAATACTGGTTTAAAAAAGTGCCTTTCACTTTTAATGCTCAGAGATATCTACTTCCAGATGTAGTAGCAGATTGGGGAAGGGAATACCTATTCAAAAATTTAAACCAGAATGGATAGAGCCTATCAAAATCCTACAAAGCTATAGCACTTGTGAAGGGAGATTTGCTTTTGTTTTTAAGTATCATTTTAGATTCCTTCAACATCTCAGTCATGAATCCAAAATGAATCTCCCATTCTTCTTCTTGAAATTTTTACGGAAGATTTCTAGCAGGGTGAAAGAACATTAGGATCACACCAAACAATCAGTATTTCATCATGGGATTATAAAACTACTCATAATCAGTGTACTTCAGAAAAGAGAGAAGACATGGGAATATTTCCTATTTTGGTTTGGTTTCCAAACAGAGAAGGAAGAGCAGTCTCATAAGAGACATTTGAACAAAGGTCAGATTTTGGTCAAGAAGATTAAAAAGAGAGTCACACTCAAGAATGAAGAACATAGTGAACCTAGAAAATCTATGAATCTAGAAGAGGAAAGTATTGAAATTGAACAACAAATCAATATTGAGTAAAACAAAGTTGAAAATTCAGAAGTGAAAGAAATGGAGCGTGTAGAAGATTCTTCTCCTGAAGAATTGAACCAAATTGTAAATGAAGATTTGAAGGAACAAGAACAAGTCCCTATTATAGTACTCTCTGAAGAAGAGGAAAGATCTTTATCTGAATCTAGGGTTCATACCACTGATGAAGCTAGGATTCATTCTAAACAGGAGATACATACCCATTCTGAAGAAGAGATAGTATCACAAAGGAAGAAAATTAAGGTGGTTGAACTAGCTTCTATTATACATCAAGGGAAAGTTTTAAAAATGCTAGGAGAGATTGGAATAGCTTGGAGGCCCAAGACAAGGCCAAAGAACAAACTTATATTAAATATGAAGAAGCTGTTAAACCCTAGACTAGCTGAAAACAAGATTACTGTAATTGAACACTCTTCTTCTCAGGATGAGTTACAAGATAGTAAAGATCAAAATAAAAATGTTATGAAGGATTAAAAATAAATAGTTTTAGAAAATCAACTAGTGTTCACTGAAACCAAGATCTCAGAAATATTCATGGAGGTTCGAAAGAAGATGATTTTAGAACAACATCAAAATGATTTAAAGAGCTCTGGTGTAGAGAAAGGGGAAGTTGCTGAGAAATCCGCTCAGTGCAGTATAAAAGCTGAAGAGCATTCAGAAATTCTTATGACATTGACAGAGCATATGAAGGAGGATGGGGAAATATTCAAGAAGCTGAAAAATCCCATGGATGCCAGAAGGGATGCATCCAGTATTAGAAGGTAAATGCATTGATTCTGAAAATGAAAATATGCAAAGGAGCATTAAACAATACAAACATCAAACTGAGTACATGCATGAAACCAATGAAATATTAGTGACTGCAAATAGAAGACTTAAAGATGACTTGGAAGAAGTAAATAGTCACTATCAGGAATTGATTTCAGTTTCTAAAGAGGCTCTTAAAAGAAAAAGACACACATAGAACCAGTTTATAGAACTAAAACAAACTATTCAGGTGTCAAACCCCAAAATTTCCGAAAAATTTAAAATTTTTAAATATGCATATAATTTCAATAAATGCAGTCACTAATAGTTTGATTAGCTATATGTTATCAACATTCATTATTAGTTGGTCCCGATTAGCAGTAACAGTTCTTTTCAGTTTACTGATTTATTTTTTTTGTTCTTTTTGCGACCATAAGGTGAGACTGTCATGCAAAACTGGGCTTACTTAGCTTTCGAGCTAATGTAGATGGTTTTTCCTGTTCTTACAGACTACAGGTGAGAAGCTTTGGGTGCTGCTTGATGTAAATTTTTTTTAAAGCATTTGGTTCTAGAATTGTTGCAAACAGTGAACTTAGTAAAGAAATAAATACTATACAAGATTCAAGTATCCAAGGTACAATTACTTCACTGTTTCTATTCTTTTATTCTTAAGGGACAGAATTTAGTTTAGCAGTAAAGATTGTAACTGTTTTCTTTCTAGTCACCGAAATACTAAAGTCCTAAAATGCTTACAGAAATGTTTCACGTCTACCATGGTTGTCAATTGAATGATATAGTACTTTAATTAATTCTTTACAGGTAGAAAAGTAAAGTCAAGGTCTATTTTTAGTTGTCCATCTTACTAAACTATGCCATGTCTGAAAAGAATACTACATAGTGCTAAAGAGCTTATGTATCAAATTCTTCCTTCCAGTTCTCCCAAGTTTAAGGGGATTTCAAACTCATGCATATTGCAGTCAAATAAATGAAGCTAGTATTAGAGATTTAATTTCCTCTATATTATAACTGTTGGGAGAATGATAATCTATTTAAAGTCAGTAATATTATTCAAAATTCTTAAGAAAGTATTTAAGATTTTAGAGACCTATCATACTTTCATACAACCTGCTAGTTCCAAACTAAATCACTCAAGATAAGTGACTACCATAAATATAGATTTACTTATCATAATTAGATTATGTAAATATAGAACTTCTTTTCATGACTTAATAATATCCTAGCTTTGATTATGATCAGATTGGCTTAAAGAACAATAGCCAAGTCTTATAATAAACTGAGTCATAGTATATGTCTTTATACTTAACAAGTCTATGGATTATCTTTAAATTCACATTCTATCCTCTTTTACCATAATGGCCTCCTTAACTCCTTTGCATGAACAAATATACTTGGTTTAATGATAATTGTACTTTGGTTGCTTAATTACTAGGATATCAAGGTAGATACTTGCATCAAGAGAATATCATTAATCCTCATCTCTTAAGTTATACTTTATAATACCCTTGTCATTTTTATGAATATAATGTTTGGTGATAACATCGTAATAGGGAAAGGAAAAATGCAAAGGGTATAAGTTATAAAAAGTGAAGAATATACTTTGTAATATAAGTCCTAAGCATAATCATAAGGGTCGTATGATTTCTAACAAGATTTTGTTGTGACATAATAATGTAGGTTCCATACTACGTGCATATCGAAAGAAACAAAACTATGGATAAGTTAAAATGATTGGAAACATTTTTGGAAAAGCTGGAATGCCTGAACTATGCAAAAATACCCACAACATGTAAAAATTTACGTGGTAACGTGGACTTTTCTTATCCATGCACTGGATTGTTAAAAGGGCCGAGGTCAAACCCTAGTCACCATTCTCCCATCTCCTTCGGGCTTTCCTCGCTCTTTGCTGCGAATGCTCCCAAGCACTATCGTTACCCTGCTCTATGGCAGCCTCCCCAAATGCTATTTCTCCCTGAATGTGCATCCATTACCTGTAAAGAGGTGTTGTTGCCACACTATCTGGTGTTTACAAGGGGTATTGATAAAGTTTTCAGGGTTTACTCCTTCACCATTTCAATGTCTAAACCCTCGACTATAAACGCCTTCCTCCTTCGTGAGTGCTGAAGTATTGTTTCTCGAGACAGCATTTGGATGTATGCTGTGCTGTTAACTCTTTTCTCCCTTCTACAGATGACTTTCCTGTTTGCATTCGTGGTTGTTGCACAGTTCGATGGTGGTCACGCTTTACCACAATTTTCTGGTAAGAGGACTGTCAGCCCTTATTCTATTCATTAATTTGTTTTTAGTGTAAATAAAAATCATTACTAAATATATTTTAATTGAACTCTTCTTGTTACAGGTCGACCCCTTCCTCTACTTAGTTGTGCGAGATTTCAACAGCAGTTCGAGGTTACAGGTAAGCCTGGTTTTCAACCATGGCCGTTACTACTTGCTTGGTCCATCTTGAACAAAATGGTTGTGTTGTCAAGTCTGTCACCCTTGGGGTTTCAGTTTACTTGCTACTTTATTTTGTTGTTTTTCTAGTAGTTAATGGGGCCTTTGAGCTGCGTAAGGATGCTCTAGTTCAGGCCGTAACTGTATTTTCGTTCTGTTGTTAGAAACTTGAAGAAGTCATGGCTTAAAGAAGTCTTTTAGACTCTTTGCTTGGCTTGACTGTGTAAATGCTAAGTTAAAGAATAACTTGGAAAAAGGGGTTTGAAACCCTCGAGTTCATTTTTCTGCTAATATTTTGTAATTACAGGGTTTAAACCCTAACTTAATACATAAGTTGTTAAACAGTCCTTTCAGTTATCTTAAGCTTACTATGCCTTGCTACAATTTATTTATTTCTTTGCTTAGTTGTATTATAATAATAATAATAATCTGTGAGCTCGGCCGTAAGGGAAATATTTACATGACCTTAGAAAATTTATCCTGGGTTAATAATATATCTCTGTAAGTTATTTTAGTTAAATTGTATTAAAGAAATCGACTTGATAGGATGGGCATACTGTAGCTCTATTTGTTTAATTTATATTTATGGTAAAGTACTTGAGTAACTAACAGTTACTCTCGTTTCAAGTACAAAAATTATGCTTGATCTTTGTAATACTAAAATTGACTAGATTACCCATTATTACTGTTTCTGTACTTAGTAATTTTAACTTATATACTTTGTTCATACCATACATATAGTAGAAAAGATATTTTGTAAGCATAATACCTTATGTATCAGTAATATTATTCTTGTGATTATTGATACTTAGTTACTTTTATCTGAGAGAGTTGGAATTGTTATCATTTAGTTATTATCCTGTACTATAATAAGTTTGTGTTTTATTGCAGTAAATTAGATATCTGTTATGAACAACCTTTTGGTATAGAATTCAATTCCAGTTACTGTTAAATTATAACCTAATACATTTTTTCATTAAATATAAAATAGAGCTGTGTTATAAATGTTATATTTATCAACTGTATTCTTTATTAGTTATAAACACCAGATAAATTATTATTTATCTACCATGTTCTTACATTTCCTATATTCTAAAATATCTCATTTAAAATAACCAGTTAACAAATATAAAATTTATTCATAAAAAAATAATCTGATTACTGCACAGTTAGTATTTTACCCAGTTAATATTTTTAGAATTATAAACTA
>LPNX010965490.1:6106-28166 GCA_001517045.1 Pseudotsuga menziesii | reverse complement strand
TATATATATATATATATATATATATATATATATATATATATTCTTTTGTATGTGAATCCTGCTAAGAACTGAAATACCTGTAGAATAAATTCGAAAATCTAGCTATTCTGTCTTTCCAATATATAGAAGTTAAATTCTTTAAAAACAGGAAGAAAAACATTGTAAGGTTTTAAAACCGCAGGTATACCTAGTATGACTTTTCTCTAATACAACTATTATATTCTTCTATATGTTCTTTACAAATAACAAAATTTCTAAGAATGATATACTGTATGAGGAAAAAGTTTATCTATGAGCCTAAACAGCTGTTAGTAAATCAAATACTTTCTTATGATGATAAGTAAAGAAACAATATACTATTCTACAATCTCATCATGCTATCTTTATTATAATTTTTACCCCTGTGCTGGAGTACGGTCTGGTAAATCCAGATGTGGAAAAACACAGTGGGTCAATATTTTTCATCCACAGATTCTATTACTGATAACTAAACACTCTCATCACTAAATCATTTAAATAACTACTAACATAACATCCAACCATTCACAGTTATTAAAAACATAAACAATCAAGTGTTAGAACCTGTTTAAGCTTTGGACAACAACAGCAATGGGAGGCCGTTCCTCCCTACCAACTCCTGGAGAGCGCTCAAACAACGACTTCTCAGGACCCCCGAGCTTGCTCTGGTCTCCCCGGCTAGAACTAGGTGCAGCAAAAGTCAGATACCAGTCTTCAAACTCAGTATTAACCCAGAACTTATCAATAAGTTCTCCCAGCTAACAAGCTGTAATAAATCAAGTTACTACAGCATTCCTCTCAGAACAACTTCCTTACTGTTTTCCCTTTTCCCTCAATGAATTTCCTGAATATCATTCACCTGAATGAATTCTCTCTGGAAAATATCTGAGCAGCCTTAGCTCTCTTCATTGGGTACTTTTTAAAACATTGCCTAGGTATTTTTGGGTTAGTTGTCATTCAATGAGCCACCTGCTCTGATCCCACTTTCTTGGGAGATCATGACCCCAAATATAGGGAATTTTCCACCTACAACTTAGGAAGTGTTTGAGGATGCTGCCACTTGTCTTTTGACTTCCACCTAGTTCCATCCACCAGTTTGACCAGTAACCTCTTTTTAACAACTCTCCCATGCTGTTGTCTCCACAATTTATTTATTAATAATAAAATATTCTGAATTACATTCCACTTCTTTTGACTCTGCTGAGTCATCAGTTCCTACTTAGCATTAAATTTAACATAATGTCTCAGGAATATAATTAAAACAATTAACATTATTTTACAAAATTGGGGTATGTGACATTAGGAGCTGACACAGCAGAATGAATAGTTGACAAGAAGAGTTAAAGATTTGGAAGCAGATCACCAGAAAGCCAGAAAGAAGACCCAAGCTTTAGAAGGAATTGCTCTTTTAGCAGAGGCAACAAAAGATTTGTAAATTACTTTAAGAAAAGTATTTATTAGTTAGTTTGTGAAAGTTATTTATTTTGTATAATGATAGTCTTATTGAACAATTCGAGAGATGACCTAAAGGTAGTTGTTCAGTTATATAACTATTTTTTGAAGAAAACAAGATAAATGTAAGTCTGGGAAAGGACCAAGGGTTCGATTTTTGTTGCAAGGGGAGGCTATCAGGCTGTGGTTTATAAACTAAGTGTAAAAACTCTTATGTGTTTTTTATGACTGAATTATGAAATATATGCAACTATAATCCCTTCTAAGACTATTGACTGGTTTCATTTCTGATTTGTGTTAATCACTCAGTTGGTATACTAATTTCTTGTTTAAGGTTTTTATGCATGAAATGCTTGTTAAATGTGGGTGGAACTCAGTACTGTGACTATTGTGTTTGGATTATAGTTTATATGTTATGCATCTAAGTCCTTCAAATTCTCATGATTTAGTGTTTTATTTGGTCTTATGAATTTTCTTCCCTCTTGTCTACAAACTGTACAACCAAAACCCTTGAAAAACCTATTTTACTTAATTGTGTTTATTGAGATTGTGTTGGCTTGTTCTTTCATATTCTGAGAACAATTTCTGGCCCAAACACCTGTAATGCTTATCATGGTCCAAATCATATTGAATGACGAGAATGGTGAGAGTAAGGGCTTCATGCACCACGAGCTGGGGGGGACCAGAGCCAGAACTATGCTTGACTGTATCACTAAAGGAGGCCACACGGAGGGAAGTATTTGAGGATGGGTGGGTCGAAGAGCATGCCAATAGAACTATACAAGAGCTCCACAGGGGAGGTGAACCAAACCCAGGGATGATCACCATTTAAGAGAGATCTACATGAGAAGGAACAATCGGGCATGCAGGGGTCGTTGAAGGGAGAATCATAGGAGCTGAGATGGACAGGAAGGGAGTGACTGAAAGAATGAGGATGAATTCCTAGATGTAAAATGATTAGGTTTTCTTTTTCCAACTTACACATTGTATAAGATTTATTTTAAAAATATTTATCTTAATTATTTTGAGAGCCCAACATATGTTGGGATTTTCAAATCTTTTGTTGGAGTCATTGCAACTTGTATCTATAAGTTAGTAGTTCAATTCAAACATGATATTAGAGGTTTCTATTACCATGTAAAAAAATGCACATCAACAAGTATGTTAATATGAGCTTAGCAAAATGGCGCACTAGGAGGGAAGTTGTAAGTGGTGGATGTGATGGACTTTGGGAAGTTGAAAGAGATGCACTTATAGGAAACTTTGGTGAAGCACACTTCTTGGGAAACCTTGGTGATTCTCACTCTTGAGGAGTCTTGGAGGAAGACTCAGGAAAAGAAACTCCATTAGGAAATCTACTGTGAGAGGCGTTAAGAATACTTGTGTGACAAGCGTACTGATACTAGGCAGGAAGAAAATGAGGATTGCGTGAAGGAAAACTTGTAGAAGTAACTTGTCTCTTGCTCACAATTTCTAAAGGAGTTTAGCATAGATAGAATCCAAAATGTTGCAATGCAATGCTTCTAGTTGGACAGACTTCGCATGAGAGCTCCAACGAGGCAAAATTTGCAAATGCAGCAGATTTAGTGAGACAATGTATTGGATCTAACTTTATTTTTATCCGTTGAGGGCATGCTCTTGGATGAGTTGTTGGTTTGTAACATCCTTTGTATGTTGTAACAAGTCTCATTGTATTCTATAATAATTGGGCGCACCCCATTTAGTTGTTGATGACATACTTGTGTCTTCTTTATGTTTATTGTATTGTCTTGATGGTGAATGTATTAGGTAAAGTTTAATCTAAGAAAAACAAAATTGTAAGTCGAGAGGCATAGTCTAAGAAGTCCCTAGACCCAGGTTGGTCATGCAGTTGGGAAAAGAAATTGGGAAGTGTCGCATGGCCTAGAAAAGGGAACAAAGATTTTGTTTTGGGTCGAATCTATAGACTTGTGACAACTTTCCTTTACGCTTCTATATATATAAGATTTAATACTATGAACAATATTAAGTTGATCGACTTGTTTTATGTCTCAATAGCTAAGAGTAAAAATTGACTTAATGGTTACCATTATCACTAGAATTTGTCTCTTGACTATTAAAGAGACAGGCCCAACACATATTTGTTAAAATATTGTAACTCCTGAAGGTATTCCAGATGTATTGTTTGTATTCCCCCATCATGAGATGAGTTTGGTCATGTAAGAGTCATTGAAATAATCAATGTAAACCTCTAGATGTAAGTCAGGTCAATAATACCCAAGTGTCATCATAATAAATGTTATTTTTGATATCTTGCTAGACAAGTCGACCCAGTCAGTTAGATAAGTCGTCCTTGTTAGGTTCTAAGTCAATTAAAGTGAAAAATATAAATAGGGAGGAACTCCCCTTCATTTGTACACACTCACTCAATAAATTTTGCCAGAGAGATAAGAAAAAGTATGCCAGAAAGAAGAGAGACGCAGTTGTATGGGTTTTACACTGCTTTGGTTGAGTTCTATAATGAGGAAGTTTTGCAGGGTTTTCTCCCTTGTGGTTTCCCCACGGAAAATCTTGTTTTTCTTTTTGTTCTTTAAGATATCATCTAAGCAATTAAAAGAAAACTTAACATGGTATGAGAGCCACCTTGAAAGGAGACACTGCATAAAATAGGGTTTGTTACTCCAAACAAATACATCAACACATCAACCAAAAAATATGGCTCAATAAAATGGCCCCAAAAGGGTGCATATTTCTGTGGAAACGGAACTAAGTTCCAAGAAGTTTATGTGTTTGACCAAACAATACTACTAGGAAAAACTAGGGCTTCGGTTTTCCTGAGACTCCATCATCAATCTCAGAAAAATCAAGATACACTCTAGCTCGCCCTGGGAAGGCACATCATTTCCATTACTCATCCCTACCATTGATCCCAACTGAAAAATCAGGCCCTTCTACATCAAAACCTAGGTCATCTAGAAGAAGGTCAACCGGATGCTGTATTCATCAAGTAAGTACTAGTCCTTCTAATTCCACTTGAATTTATCATTCTGTTAAGATGACAAATAATACCAAGCTAGATGAGAATCTTAAATGTGTTAAAAAATATAGAGAATGGAAGTATCAGAACATGCTCATCATAGAAGAAAAGGATCTAGAAGGATTTATAAAGGAGGAAGTTGCAGAACTAGGAGAAGCTGAAGCTAATTCCAAATATAACGAGAATATGATCAAGACTAAAAGGATCATAGTTGAATCCATCAAAGATAACTTGATTCCTCAATTATCCTTAAGGGAGATAACAAAATAAATTTTTGATTCTCTATCCAATCTATTTGAAGGAATAAACATCAATAGAAAGACGACCTTGAGGAATCACCTCAAAAGTGTAAGGGCTCAAAATTCAAAAACCATGCAATCATATTTTACAAGACTATCTCAAATAAAGGAGTAGTTGGAAGCTATTGATGATATGGTTGAAGAAGTAGAAATTGTAATGACCAACTTGAATGGTCTTCAAAGATATTGGGAATCCCTTATCTAAGGAATCTATTTAAGAAGAATACTAACCAAGTTCCAAGAGCTATGTGAAGAATGTATGCAAGAAGAAGAAAGAATAGTAGCTAGAGAAGAAAAGCTAAATCAAAATGAGGATCAAGCCTTAGCATTCCATACCAAAGGCAATAACAAGAGAAATATTTATGACCATCCTCCTAGAAAGCCTAAAAGGTTTAATAAGTCCAAAAAATAATTTTCAAATTATGAATGCTTCACTTGTCACAAGATGGGACACATTGCTATAAATTGTCCCATGAAAGAAGAATGATTCAAAAATAAGGAAAAGATTTCAGGCACATGCTGCTGAATACAATGATCAAGAAGATGAAGAGGAAGCTAAGGAAGATGAAGACTCCTGTGAAGACTATGTCTTGATATCTGCAAACACAGGTTTAGTCTCACCGGGGGAATGAAACTTGGCTAGTAGATAGTGGTTCCTTCAAGCACATGACAGGTTACAAGAACTCACTCTTATGTCTTGTACAAAAGGAGTCCCCACACAAAGTAATGCTTGGATATGATTACTAATATCCCATCAAAGGAATGGGGGAATCTTCCTATAAGTTGGAATATGGAAATTCCACGAATATGAAGGATGTCTTGTATGTCTCACGACTAATGAAGAACCTTATTTCTATCTCAGCCTTAGATAAGAAAGGGTTCAATGTTTCCATGAGGGATTCACTTTATTGACAAATATCTTATCACGTTCATTCATAAAGGGGAATTTTTAAATTGTGAAAAATAAGGTCAATATATGGTAGGTATTGGGGGGAAGGAAGTAGGGTAAGGGGGTTTAGAGGTGTCAGGGGGTATAAAAAGGAGTATCTGGTAAAAATAATGAATATCTAGTAAAAATATGGCTTTTTAATTAGAAATATGCATTGGGAGGGGGGATCTACAAAATAATTTTGTAGGTATTTATCAATATCTAAATAAATTAGGAGTATTATTTAATATACCATGAACTAAGGCTCTATGCTATAGTTTCATGCAGTGAACAGTGAGAGTTGCTTTTCTGGATGGAGAAGTTCTCACGTGGATAAAAGGAAAAACCATAGATGATGCAGTAATAATTGGAGTTGAAGAAGTAGGACACTACAAATTAAAGGGACATGTAGATTCAACATTAATGACGAGTACCATAAGCCCATGTGAGTTATGGCACAAAAGGCTTGCTCATATACACTACAAAGCATTTCCAATTGTGAGTAAGGTTGTGATTGATTTACCATAGATTTAGATAGATTATGAAGGAGTGTGCAAAGGATGTGCACAAGGAAGGAATACTAAGAACCCTTATCCAAACAATGACAACAAAGAAAAAGGGATCTTAGATATTATCTATTCAGATATATGCGGGCCATTGCAAACTACTTTATTAAGAAGGTATGTTTACTTTGCTTCCTTTATTGATGATTAGTCCCGCAAGACTTGGATATATTTATTGAAAAAGAAGAATGAAGTGTTTGAAATGTTCAAAGAGTTTAAGGCCATGGTAGAAATTTTTTATGAAAAGAGGATCAATATATTAAGGTTAAATAATGGAGGAGATTTGACATCAAGTGAATTCAATGAGTGCTACAAATAATAGGGGATTATGAGGGAGCTCACCATTCCCTATAATCCACAAAAAAATAGTGTGGTAGAAAGAAAGAATAGATATATCATGGAAGTTGTGAAAGCTATGATACATGATCAACATATACCTATGTACCTATGAGAAAAATAATCCAAAACAATAATATATGTACATAATAGAATATCCCATAGTGACCTTGGGACTAAGACACCAGAAGAGATGTTTTCTAAAGAAAATACTGAAGTAAGTCACCTAAATATATTTGTTTGTCTGGTATACATACACATTCCCAAGGAGAAAAGGTCAAAGTTAGATCTTTCAAGAAAGAAGAGATTGTCTGTAGGATATAGTGAACAATCAAAAGATTATTGAATATATATCCCAGGATATCATCGAATTGAATTAAGAAGAGATGTTACCTTTGATGAAGATACAACCTTTAGAAAATCAAAGAAAGACAAGGAAGATGAAGAGGAGCATGAAACTACCAAAGTTGTAGAAGATCTTAAACCAGTTAGGAATGAAGAACAAGAACAGATTCCTGAGGATCATGATATGGAAGAACCTCAGAGACCTAAATAATTTCCTAGTGAAATGATCTCATGAAAGATAAGACCTATCTAGGCTCGTGAAGTAATTGAATAGGAAAAAATACATGGTCTCCCAGAAGAAACCATCAAATAAAGAAATGAGATAAATCCATACCCTATTTATGTAGATTTGATGTGTTGTCTCATTGATAAAGAACCAACATGTTTTGATGAAGAAACAAAGTAGAAGGAGTGGGTTGATGCAGTGGTCCAAGAATACCAACCCATTACAAATAATTATGTATGGGAAACAGTACCAAGAGCAAAAGAGAAGTGGTATCCTCGAAATGGATCTTCAAAACTAAGCACTTGGTAGATGGTAGTATAGAGAAGTAGAAGGAAACATTCATAGCTCGCAAATTCTCCTAGAAGGATAGAATAAGCTATGAGGAGAGCTTTGCACTAGTGGCTAGGTACACCTCAATTAGAACCATCCTTGGCATAGCATCCAATATGAAGTGGAAGTTACATCAGAAGGATGTAAACATGACCTTTCTAAATTGATTTATAGAAGAAGTAATGATATATCAAACAACAACAAGGTTTCAAGGATGATGATAAGGAAAATCATGTATGTAAACTCAAGAAGGAATTGCATGGGTTAAAGAAAGAACCTAGAGGATGGTATGGAAGAATCAATGGATTCCTAATGAGCTTAGTATTTACCAAAAGTAAAGAATATTCCAACCTATACTATAAATTTGAGGGTGATGGACTTATGATATTACTAATATATGTAGATGATCTATTCTTAACAGGTGAAGATAATCCCATTAACGAATGTAAGAAGAATATTGTTGCAGAATTTGAAACGAAAGAGCTTGGAATGATGCATTATTTTCTAGGTTGTTACCGAAAATATTCACCTTCTGTGGACATAAGCTGTTCCCATGGCCTGAAACACTCAAAGCTAGAACAAAGCAGCCACAATAACATAAAATCACTTTCCCTAAGGTTACATACATACCTTGAATAAAATACTATTTTACCTCTCACAAACTATAAAAGGCTGATATTTGAAGTGTATGATATATAGAGACTGTCCTGCAAGAAACAATAGATTAGAGTAACAACCTAGCTATAATATTATGTTAATGACCAATGAGTTCAACAATCGATATAGTGATTCAAACACAATAATATTCATGGGAAAGAAACCTTCATTTTCATTAATGAAATGGAGAGAGAGAGGATACAACCATAAGCCTTGGTGTTGAGAAACCCTTCTCAAGTGAGCCTTGCCTCAAAGCCCCAATCTTTCCTACAAATTGCTCACTAGTCATTGCTGAATTTGTCCATAGTTTAGATGCAATAACATAATATTCCTCTCTTTACCCATGGGGGGTGATCCAATATTTAAAGCAATTGGAGGATAGAGTTGGTTGAGGATATCATGGGTGAGGTGGAGGAAGGATCCTATAATAATGGATCTCGAGCCTAGGTGGTTAAGAACCTTAGGGATGAGGCTCCATGAATTCAAGATTCGAGAAGCCTCTCAAAGCTTCTCTTTTTTCCTTTAAAACTTGAGCACCTCTCATTGCATGAAGGAAAAAGGTGGTGGCATCGCTTACTGCTCAAGAAAAAAAAGGGTTATGCATATAGGTACTGCACCTTGACCACAGGGAAAGTGTGCTGGTGGCCAAAGGTGTAAAATCACTAATCATTGTGCATTTTTAACTCCAAAACTTGAGAATTTGAGGAAAATATTGATACTTGGATCTCATTACATGATGATGATGAGAAATGTGTGTAACAATAAGGAAAGTAAACTCATGATCAGGAAACTCATGTATGTAAACTCAATAAGGCATTGTATGGGTTAAAGAAAGAACCCATAGCATGGTATGGAAGAATCGATGGATTCCTAATGAACTTAGCCTTTCCCAAAAGTAACGAATATTCCAACCTCTACTATAAAGTTGAGGGTGATGGACTTATGATATTACTAATATATGTAGATGGTCTATTCTTAACATGTGAAGATAATCCTATCAACGAATGTAAGAATAAGTTTGCTGCAGAATTTGAAATGAAAGACCTTGGAATGATGCATTATTTTGTCGGTCTTGAAGTATGGTAGTACCTAGATGAGATTTTCCTAAACCAAGGAAAATATGTAGTAGAAATCTTAAATAGATTTGGAATGGTAGATTGCAAGGATATGACTACTCCAATGACAACAAATTTGAAGCTATTGAATGATGATACTTTCAAAGCAGTAGATGCCACCTTATACAGACAAATTATTGGTTCTCTGATGTACTTTTCATAAACCAAGGAAAATATGTAGTAGAAATCTTAAATAGATTTGGAATGATAGATTGCAAGGATATGACTACTCCGATGACAACAAATTTGAAGCTATTGAATGATGATACTTTCAAAGTAGTAGATGCAACCTTATACAGACAAATTATTGGTTCTCTGATGTACTTAACCAATACAAGACTAGATATATGTTTTGTTGTAAAAACTCTAAGTCAATATATGGTGAATCCCAAACATATTCACCTAGTTTTATCAAAACATGTTTCGATACCGATGACCAAGAAACTCATGTATGTAAACTCAAGAAGGAATTATATGGGTTAAAGAAAGCACCCAGAGCATGGTATGGAAGAATAGATAGATTCCTAATGAGCTTAGGCTTTACCAAAAGTAAATCATATTCCAACCTCTACTATAAATTTGAGGGTGATGAACTTATGATATTACTACTGTATGTAGATGATATATTCTTAACAGGTGAAGATAATCCCATCAATGAATGTAAGAAGAAGCTTGCTGCATAATTTGAAATTAAAGACCCTGGAATGATGGATTATTTTCTACTTCTTGAAGTATGGCAATATCTAGATGATATTTTCCTAAACCAAGGAAAATATGCAATAGAAATCCTAAATATATTTGGAATGATAGATTGCAAGACTATGACTACTCCGATGATAAGAAATTTGAAGCTATTGAATGATGATACTTCTGAAGCAGTAGATGCCACCTTATACAGATAGATTATTGGTTAGATATGATGTACTTAACCAATACAAGTCCAGATATATGTTTTGTTTTAAACACTCTAAGTAAATATATGGTGAATCCAAAACATATTCATCTAGTTGGAGAAAAAAATGTGATGAGGTATCTAAAGGGGACTTTAGACTATGGTCTCAGATATACGTCAAATGGCGAGATCATATTACATGGATTTATAGATTCAGATTGGGAAGGAAGTGAAAAATATAGAAAGAGCACTACAGGATGTTGTTTTAGTTTTGGAGTAGGCATGATCTTATGGTTTAGTCGAAATCATACTAGTATTGCAGTTAGCACAAAATAAGTTGAATACATTGCAACATGTTCATCTTGTAGAGAAGCAATATGGCTTCGCAATATGTTGGCAGGTTTATTTGATGTAGAGATAGATTTTACTGATATCCTTTGTGATAATCAGTGATGTATCAAGATGAGAAAGACCCCGGTATTTCGTGACAAGATGAAACATATCGAAGATAGATATTATTACATTTGGTATATGGTTTGGAAGGGAGTTGTAAAGCTCAAGAATGTTCCTACGGAGGAAAAAGTGGCAGTTGTATAGACTAAGCCTCTGTCTCGTGTGTAATGTTTAAATACTTTCGAGACAATCTTGGTGTAGTCTGAAAGGACCTTTCTAGAGAGAGTGAGTGACGGTAGATGGTAGAAGGATGCAGTTGTGGTAGCTCAGCCTACAATAGGGTAACTATGGATGGTATTGTTGACCCGAAAGAGTTAGTAAGTCAGACGAGGCCTTTTGATCCTAGGGGGATTAGTATGTCTGGATGAACCTGCTTTACCCAAGTGGGTTAGTAATCCATAACAAAACTTGTTGGTCCCCAAGAAGATCCATTTGTCTGAATAGGCTTGTTGACTCGAAATGGTTAGTAAGTTAGACAAAATTACCGAATGGATCTACTAGAGAACTCACCAAGATACTGCTCAGAGATAGTTAGTGGGAAAGATGTAGTTTCCGTGTTCCTATACTTATGTGGCTGGTTTAGTATTTTCATACTGATATCATTGAGATCATTGTTGAGATGATTGTTATATAGTTTCAGTATTCCTATACTGGTGTATTTGGTTCAGTATTTTCATGATATGATTGAGATGAATGCTGAGACGATTATTAGATAGTTTAAATATTCTTATACTGATGCGGCAAGTTCAATATTCTCATATCGATTATTATTGATGAGTATGTTTCAGTATTACTATATTGATGAGGATGTTTTTGCTTCAACATTTTTATGTTGATGATGATGCTCCAACATCTTTATGCTGGTGATGTAGATGATGATCTAACATTTATTGATGATGTTGTTTTAGCACTAACATGTTAATGATGTTTTTTATTGTTTCAGTATTTACATATGGATGTTGTAGATGATGTTTCATTGATTACATACTGATGATGCAGCTGATGTTTTAGTATTTACATACTGATATTGCAGATGATGTTTCAGTATTTACATATTGATGATGTAGATGATGTTTAAATATTCACATATTGATGTTGCAGATGATGTTTCAGTATCTACATACTTATGTTTCAATATCTACATACTTATGTTGGGAGAAGATGATTTAGTATTCACATATTGATGTTGCAAAAGATGATCCAATATACACAAAAGATGACTCAGTATCCACAAACTGATGTTGTAGAAGATAATTCAGTATCCACATATTGATATGACAAAAGATGATTCAGTATTCACATACTAAGGTTGCTGATGATGATCCAGCTGAGATCGATGATGAAGATGTATGATGGTGTTCCAAAAATTCCTATGACATAGAGAGACTCACTAGTCAGATTTACAGTTGTGGTAGTAGTTTCTACCTTGGTTGAATACCTTCCTAGTTAAGAGGGAGTGTTAAAGTATTGTAACTTCGGAAGATATTCCAGATGTATTGTTTGTATTCCTCCATAAGGAGATGAGTTTGGTCATGTAAGAGTCATTGAAAGAATCAATGTAAACCTTTGTATGTAAGTTGGGTCAATAGTAGGTCCAAGTTTCATTATAATAAACATTTTTTTTATGTCTTGTTAGACAAGTAGACCCATTCAGTTATGCAATTCATCCTTGTTAGGTCCTAATTCAAGTCAAGTGACAAATATAAATAGGATGGCACTCCCCTTCATTTGTACACACTCACTCAAGAAAGTTTGCAAGAGAGAGAATAAAAGGTGCATGAAAAATAAGAGAGAAGAAGTTATCTGGGTTTTAAACTGCTCTTGTTGAGTTCTATACTAAGGAAGTTTTGCGGGGATTTCTCCCTTGTGGTTTCCCTATGGAAAATATTTGTGTTATTTTTATTTATGTGCTTGTTGTTCTTTTCGTGATCCTACTAGTGAAAATTGTTTTAAGATATCAGCTAAGAAATTAAAAGAAAACTTAACAATCTTAATGGTTAGGGGAAAATGATTGGTTTAGATTAGGTGTTTGTGGTTCAGATAGCTTTCTAGGAATATGAAAATGAACATTCCAATGGTTTAGTAACATACTTCAGCTGAATATATAAAACTCGATAAAGTAAAAAGAATCGAGCAAATGGATGGTGAAATTTTTTTCAAATAATGGATGAAACAAAGAACAACAAAGTAATGTAGTAGAATAATCAATGAGGACAGTCTCAAGAAGAATGTATTCATCAATTAATTTAATAAATACCACAAAAATTCTAAATATATATGTATATGAATGTTATTTTTAACGGATACTCTACCTCACCATGAGATTCATACACACATTATTCTAAAGAACTCCAAAGATAACATTTTCGTTCAAAAGTTGATGAACATAGAATGATGTAAAAACTGAGAAAGAAACATACGCCAAGATATTTACTATAAAATGTCTATATCATATATTTCGTAGGTTAGACTGGAAACTAAATATAATTACATATGCATAAATACATAGTTTTTAAGAGTACGAAAATCCCCTACTCTGTTGAGCCATTACCACTCTCAATGTCACGGGATAGAAAAATCCCATCAATATCTCATTATGCGGAGTTTATATAGAAAGAGTACATAATTATCAAGATCCAAAAGAAATGGGTCTGAAAACATACTCATCCTTCTTTAGTTTTTTATTCAAAGAATCAAGGAGATGATATGATCCGATCCCCAAATTGAATTGATAAGATGACTCATCAACTATTGTCTATGAGTTTTTTTAGAAAAATAAATCTGGCGAATAAAAACTAGGGTCCAAACATTCCTTCATATCTCCCATGCCGTGATAGCTTTGTAAAAATAGAGAGAGGTTTTTTTTTATGGGTCCATTTGACAAAAAAACTCTTGTGGTTTTCAAAAAATCATTTCTGTCTTCTCGAAAACTGCGACTAAAGTTTGTGACTACAACATCATTTAATGTTTAAATATGGAAAAATGGGATGTAAAGATTCAAATATTCCAAAAACATGACACTTGTTGAAATAACGATACATGTTTTTGTGAATGGGTATGTTCCAAACATAAACCTCTTTTGGTTTTCAAAAATTCACCTCCAACTTCTTGAAATCTGTGCTTGAATTTACTGTCTCAAACATGGAAATACATGAAATTATGTCTAGAAATAGTATAGTTTGATATGCTTTATCTTCCTGCATTCTCCATGATCTTTTCATTTCTATTTCTTTCTTGAATATTGGGTGTAGCCTCTATCCCTGGAATTGTGTCTTAATAATAGCTCTTGATTGCATAGTTTAGAAAAGGTTGACTCGTGCTATGAAAAGTAGACTAGGCAATGGAATGGGATTGATAAATTGGGAAACCATTTAAAAATTTTCAAGTACACATATAAGTGGAAATTTGATTCACAACAAGAAAATTCATTTTTAAATAAATATAAAAAATTATTTAAAAGCCATATAAAATGATTTTTAAAATAAAAATAACTTTATATTTATTTTTATTAATACTTTTTAATATTTGGCTTGGATTGGATTTTAAAATTTATGTTAACAACTTAACTTTCAAAACACAATCAAAGAGATCAAGGAAACTTAGATGTTCCAATCCTCCAAACTGACAATTTGAGGATACAATATCCTTTGACCATTCCAATGGCAAAGATCGAGGTCCCTCTTTACATGCACATTGTAAGAAACTAAAATTTTGATGTGCAATTTTCAGTGCTAACATCTAGCTCTAGCCGGGGATAGATTCCTCGCTGCGAGGATCCAAGAACCTGTAGACCCTATGCATTTTTCCTGAAACCATTTGAAATATAGAACTTGTTTTTCCTACCTTTCGTTGCAAACTGCTTTGCACTAGTTCTCCTCATTGGGTTGGATTCTTTATTCACAATGATAACACACTACAAACCAATATAAATTGTAAACCAAGATTCTCTACTGCAATTAATCCAATCACTTTAATCTGAAATTAATGCTTAAGAGATGAGCTTATTTATATACAACCCCTATTCCTAACTAGCTAAGACTGCTTTCTCATGTGTAAGTGAATTTCCAATGTAGCCAAGTGAGCATTCGACTTATAGAATGAACCTCTTGCATACAAATTCTCAATATATCCCAACGAGGATATAACATACAACAAAAAATTTAAGGACAACTTATACATACAACTTTGAAATTATGTCCTTAGAAAGGAAAAAACAAATGTTTCATTGTTGCATATTGACTCCATATAGGTCACAATTGTATCTGAAGAATGTGACAACTTTGATTGATCTAAGAAACATAGTTGTTACTCTAGGTGCATAAACTTCGCTTCTCTCATGTTGATCTTCTCTTTTTGTAATTATGAAAATGAAACATATAACGAACGCACACTGCCTTCATTACTCTTGAGACCTTGAATAAAAATATGCTCTTGGAAATCATGCTTGAATACTTTATGGACAATGCATCCAATGTATTCATGAATTTGTTGGTCAAAATGATTCATAACATGATCTTTTGAAACTAATAATTCAAAATCATCATCATATTTATTATTAAAACTTTGCATTTTATCTACCTCATAATCAACTTCGTGTTCACAATCATGAAATTTTCCTATAGAATGGTCTTGCAATAAAAAAATTGACAAGAATTTGGAATCATTACATTTTGAATATCATAATAAATAATATTAGCTTGTTTATTTTGTGTTTCAACCATGAGAAGCTTTGAATCAACAAATTTGCAAAATAATCCTTATGGCAATCATCAGCACAATCAACTTCATGAAAATCATCTTTGGGAAAGAAAAATCTACATTGTTAGCATTTAGATATGGAAAAATATTGACATATGAAGATGATATATAAAAATTTTGGGAAGAAAAAAATCACAAATATGATCCTTGTTGTTTATACTCTTCCTCCATTTCTTGTACGCCCTCTTTATCCAAAATCTGATCTTGAAATTTGCCACAAGCCCTGATATTGTCCTCAACTTCCTTAGTATCTAATAATATATGTTGCAAGGTTAGAGATCTTCTTTCTCTAAGAAATAAATCTAGATCAAGATGACTATAAACTTATGCATAATATAACATGGACACTTTTCTTGAAGTGATGATATCCTTGGGCATGCTGAGATAAAAAATAAAAATAAAATCTTCTATTGAATTTAGTAACAAGTTCACCCTTCTCGCTTTTCAAAGCATAGAACTCAGAAAACAAAAAAAACAAAAAAAAAAAATTGATCATATGACTTGTTCACACCCCAATATATCAGAAATGCATCATGTAGAGTGTTCCAAGAATCTATTGAATTATACTTTAGATCTCTAAACCAAAACCAAACATATCCATGTAAGGGTTGGAAAAAGGCTCTCATGAACACATCTTCATAAATGATTTCAAGGTTATTAGTGAAACATTGAAATGCATCCATGTATTTCATTGTTGTCACATGGTTTTGTCTAGTAAACTTAGGAATAAAATCGAGAATATTAGGAGGAAAGTCATGAAGGACCGAAGGAAACTTCAAGGGTTTGTATCATTTCCTGATTCTAGATTGAATTTTAGTGAGTTGATTGTAAGGTACAACAGTCTTCATAGGAGGTAACTCATCTCTTTCATTCACAAGTTTACATGATTGATAATGATATATATGGATTTGGATACATACATCATGACTCTTACATGGTTGAGATGAAGGACATAGATCAAGATCAATAATGCAAGAATTTGGCATATCTTCTTTATTTAAGCAAGGGTAAACAATGGTAGATGTATGATCAACTGAATATACAAAACAATGAGTGATTCTCTTGACATGTAAAGGAAAATAAAAGAATGAACTGATGAAAAATAATATTATTTCATGGGGAAGAATAATCACTTGATACTTGGTCTTTCCTTTCCAACCTTTCATCTTTCTTTCAGGAGGATTGTTATTCCAGTGGAGTCTTCTAACCATGGACTTGCTCGGTGAATGATTTGCAGCCGGTGTCTTATGTCTACCTTTTGTTCACTATTAAAAGATATAGCAACTCATTATCACACCCCGGGGAATATGAATTCATTTCTCCTTTCCATAAAAATGATGCCGAAATATGTTAGCTCTAAAATTTGTCTCTTAACTGCTAAAGAGATAAGTATAACACATCTTAATAATTAGGGGAAAATGTCTCTTTTAGATTACATGTTTATGGTTGGGATGGCTCTTTGGAAGTATGAAAATGAACATTCCAATGGTTTAGTGATATACTTGAGCTAAATATGGGTGTGTGCAAGATAATGAGGATCTCTTTTGACATGTTATATGCAATAGAAAACTGAGAAAACATGCATCCATCAACTTACATGGATATTTTGAGACACTTATACAATGAATATTGCGGTGAGTTAAAACAATGAAATGTAGGAAATGGAATGATGTTTCCAAATATATAATTTTTTTCTATTGAAAATGTTCTTAATTATATAAGGCATAGGCCTAATGAATATGAAGAAAATTTAGAAGAATAAATATAGGCATAATAATTCCACGCCAGCACGTGTGGAGGTTCAACCATAGTGGTAAGAAGTACGTACGTGTTTGTTTAAATTCAATTTTTAAACAAAACTTGTCATGAGAAACTCATCTAGGGATACCTCTGGCATCCTAGTCGTAATCATATCCAAGTTACGATCAATCTCTTCTAGTTCCGCACTCACATCTAGATCATACATCTACCTTAACCCCCCTCGTCATTGAATAGGGGAATCCCTAACTGGACTCATTAGTCCCACATATGCACTTAGTGTAACATAAGTCATCTTAGTACACCAAAAATATGAAATATTGTCAAAATAATAAAAAAATTGGAAGTGTTTGACTTCATTCTTACCTATGTCTCCCTAGCATGATCCCTCTCAGAGTGGTATGTCAGGGTCACCTCAAAATCGGTACCAGCATAAGAATAATCCTTGAGCATGAGTAACTGCTGGCTTATCCATCTGAAGAAGGCTGGCCCATAATTATGTATGGGTCCACCATGTCATCCAAATAACTCTATCCACCTCTTCATACGCGACTTTGCTGGATTTGGTTTAGCCACCTATATATGTTTCGGTCAAAAAAGAGGAACCATCTCCATCAATAAGGAAACTAATATGACTCGTAGTTGAACTCCTTTATCTTCCCCCCATGGAATCTAGCCAACTCACTCTTCATAATGCTCAACAAGATTTTACACAATTGAATACTATGGGTTACATGCCATCTATATCACATATCATCTAGAATCTAGTAGCTTGATGATGGGCCTTAGTTCCCTCCACCCATAATATGGAAAAAAAAGCTAACCCTGGTGTCACATCACAGACCCTCTTAATTGGGATTTTTCCACTAGCTTCTCTAGTACCTGGCTCGTAGTAAGTATCAATCAACGAGTTGGCGTTCTCTTCACCTCCACTCTACCCATAGATGAATGGATAAGTTTCTCTCCCTGAGAGACCAACTAAAAAATAGATATCCTCTATTTCCAATGTGAAAATTGTGGAAATTGAACCCAAGATATAGAACAATTACACTCACAAAATTGCTAATCAAACATGCAAGATTCACACCAAAGGAGACTGAAATTGGAGCATAACATTGACCTGTATTCAAAAGTGTACAATAGGAAACCTTATGAAGTAATAGGCTACTGAAATGTATAATTACATGAGAGATTTGAATGCATAAGGATGCCATTCGAAAAGGTCAAAAAGCAGGCTTACTAAATCTAGTCAAATCCCCCATAGGTGCATAAAGCGGTTTCCAAATCCACCAAGATGCTCAAGAATTGGCTAAGTAAAGTAGGAAATATAAAGAGGGATGGAAAGACAATTCATACAATCTTTTATTAGGAAAAAAGGAGGGAGGATGATTTGGGCGAAAAAGAAGTCAACTACACCTAGTCTATCTTTTCCTTTTGCCTTAAATCTCAATAAAATAGGTAGCTTTTCAAGAAAAAGAAGATATGCACTTTGGAGGATATGGAATAAAAATACATGCTAAATATGGTTTCTATGATGTTTCCCAAGTGCTCCATGACTCATTTTTAGCATGTGTTGACTTCTATGACTTATAGAAGGAAACTAGCATAGAGTGGAATCTAGGAAACTAGGTAATAAGACAAAAATAATTAAAGTTAATGTCTACGGTAGGTAACTATGGGTTGATTATTCTAACACCCCCCCTTAAGCCTGAATTTCAGAGTAAATATCAGAAAACTATAGGGCCTAGAAACAAGGATTAGTCACCCTTTACATACTTCTTGTCCATACAACCAAGGAAAGAGGCAAAAACCCAGTGGGAAAATCCTCCCTTAAACATGGACAAGAAAAACAAAAATTTTGGAAATATTGTCATCAATCATGCTTCAAATCATGATCAAAAATCCCCAGCAGTGATTTGAGATTGCTGAAGGTCTTCTCACAAAAAAATTTGGTGAGGATGTCTGCTACTTGTTCTGAAGATGCATAGTAGAGTAGATAAATGGTGCCATCATGCACAAGTTGTCTGATGTAATGCATATGGATTTCAATGTGCTTGGTTCGCTGTCTCTTAAATGGATCACTACATATTCTAATGGTGCTCTGCTTATCATAGTAGATAATAGTTGAAAACTCTGATTCAAAGCCACATTCTCCAAGTATCCCCTGCAACCACAAACATTGAGTTGCTGCATTCACAACTCCTTTATACTCTGCTTCTGTAGATGAGAGAACTATGGCACTCTGCTTCTTACTTGACCAGCTAATTGGTCCTTCTGCAAGCATGAACACATATCCTAATGTATACTTTCGATCTATGTTTTCACCTGCCCAATCACTGTCAGTAAACCCAATCAAATCAAGATCATATTTTTCTTTGTAGAAAATCCCATGAGTTCTTGTTCATTGAACAAAATTTAGGATCCTTTTGTCTGCTCTCCAATGGATCTCATGAGGCTGATCCATGTATCTTGAAGCCACACTAACTACATAATATATATCAGGTCGAGTGTGTGTAAGATAAAGCAAACACCCAATCAACTGCCTATACAGTGTATTATTTACCATAGGAGAAGAACCTGCTTCTTCAAGCTTAACTCCTGAAAGGAAGGGAGTCTTGCTTGGATTGCAATATTTCATATTGAACTTGTTCAACAAATATAGAGCATACTTGGACTGATTTACTTTGATTCCATGTTGTGATTGAGCAATTTCAAGACCCAAGAATTGTCTCAACAATCCCAAATCTGTCATAGAAAATGCATGGTCAATTGCATCCTTCAAGGAGGCAATCTCTTTCTTTGAACTTCATGTAATTAGAATTTCATCCACATACAAGACAATAATCATCAAATATCCATGAATCAACTTCAAATAGACATTAGGATTAGACTTGCATTGAACAAAACTCAGTGATAGCAAAAAGCCATCAATCTTGGCATACCAAGCCCTAGGGGCTTGCTTGAGCCCATACAATGATTTCTTTAACATGCACACTAAATATGGATTAGAAACAAACCCTTCAGGTTGCTGAATGTAAATATATTCAGTGAGATCTCCATTTAGGAAAGCACAGTTCACATCCATGTGATGTACCTCCCACTGCTTCGAAGCTGCAATGGCTAGAGCTAGCCTTATGGAGTCCATATTTTCCACTAGTGAAAAGGTTTCATTGTAGTCAACACCATGTACTTTTGAGTAGCCCTTGGCTACCAATATTGTCTTATATTTCAAAGGTGAACCATCAGCAGCAAACTTAGTCTTGAAAACCCACTTACATTGAACTAGCTTCCTCCCTGGAGGAAGATCAACCAATTTCCAAGTGTTGTTCTTCTAGAGCAAGCTGAATTCTTCTTTCATGGTTGTTTTCCATATTGGATCATATGCTACATCTTCATATGTCTGTGGATTTGATTCAACCATCAGATAGCATTTCTCAGCAAATAGAGGATCTTTCACACAAAGGGCACTCTCAAACTGAGATCTAGTCCTCCTAGTGTCACTAGGATTTCCAGCTAGTTCCCCAGCTGCATGAATGGTATTTGCTGCCCATTTTGGTCCTGTAGAAATTTTAGGATCTGCAATAAAATAATCATTATCAGAAATATCAGAATCAGCAAACTCATTAGTCTCTCCACTTACATTCAATGGATCTGGTGGTGAAGAAGACTCTTCAACTTCAATTGCTACTAAAGCCTCTTCTTGGAACCGAACACTTCTTTCAATGAAGGATTTGTTAGTGCTCAAGTTGATCAGCTTGTACCCTTTTGAATCTTCAGAATACCCAACAAATAGGCACTCTTGGCTTTGGGGCTACAAAGCCTTCCTCTTTTCAGTTGGAATTCTAGCCCAAGCATTTGAGCCAAAAACCCTGAAATGGGTCACATCTGGCTTGTGCCCACTCCAAGCTTCAAAAAAAGTCGTACCATAAAGATTCTTATGAGGCACCCTATTCTTGATGTAGGATGCACAGTTTGTAGCCTCAGCCCAAAACTTTGGTTGAAAATTCTTAGCCTCCATCATGCAGGTTGCCATCTCCTTCAATGATATGTTCTTTCTCTCAACAACACCATTTTGTTGTGGTGTGTAAGGGATTGAATGCTGCATTCGGATACCTGCATCTTTACAATACTGAATGAACTCGTACTTGACATACTCACTACCATTTTCAGATATGAGGATCTTGAGTTTCCTCCTAGACTGGTTTTCAACAAAGTCTCTAAAGACTTTAAAGAGGTCAAAAAATTCAGACTTATGCTTTAGGAAGTAAACCCAACAATACCTGGAAAAATCATCTATGAAGGTCAGTGCATATTTGGTTTGAATCATGGACATATGAGGGAATGGACCAGCAATGTCACTGTGGATCAGCTCAAGAGGTGTAGAGGTTCTCTCATGACTAGCTTTCTCATACTTGTGCTCTGGGTGTTTTCCTAGGATACAAACTTGACAGACTCCCTTAGAAAACTTGATCTTTGGTAACCCTATGACCATATCTTTTTCAATCAAATCAGAAAGATAATTGTAGTTAAGATGGTCAAATATTTCATGCGAAATATTTCTTTCTTCATTAGCATGAATCAGAAGAGCAAAGGGGTTTGAGTAGGGTAGAAAATGGGAAAACTTGTATACCTTCGAAGTGTGATCTACAACACCTTTTGTTATGACTTTACCATTCGTAATCTTAGTGATTTCAACATCATCAGGGGAGAAGATGACCTTCTTTGGAGACCCAGTATGAGTCATTTGATACACTGAAAATAGATTAGAGGAAAGACCTAGAACATACAACACATTATTGAACTTACCATGGTCAAGATCAATCATTCCCTTCCCCAAACTGTCAGTGAGAGAGTCATCTCCAAAAACTATTAGTGGGCCTTTCAACATGTCAAGAGAGGAGAATATCTCTGTTA
>LPNX010965477.1:34580-46939 GCA_001517045.1 Pseudotsuga menziesii | reverse complement strand
TTTCAGAAAGGAATGGGTTGAACCAATCAGAATTTTGCAGAGTTATATTACTTGCGAGGGCAGGTATGCTTATGTATTTAAGTACCACTTCAGATTTCTACAACATATGGTGGGGGTGTCCAATATGAGCCTTCCATTCTTCTTATTCAAAAGCTTGCAAAAAATGTCTAACAAGGTCAAAGGGCATATGGACCATTCTTCTCAGTCCATCTTTCATCATGGGCTAATTAAGTTGATTATTAGCACTGTTTTGCAGCATTAAGGAAGGACCTGAGATTTTTTCATCTTTTGGTTTGGCTTTCAAATCAAACAGGAGGATCAGCAGCCTAAAAAACAAGTAGACAAAGGAAGGTACTGATGAGAAAATTAGGTCAGAAAGCTAAACTTGAAGACAACGAAGATGTCAAAGTTGAGAAGGCAGCAGAGCATTTGAAAGTTGACAGTAAACCCAAAGTGTTTTCAGCTGGTATTACAGGTAACTATTCATTTTTTCAGAAGAGAAATTACAGCCTCGGCAGCAGTTGATACCAGCAGAGGATTCTAAGGAAGTTAAAGCTGTAGTTACAGAAGAGGTTGCTGCACCTAAGGAGGAGTTTCAGACCCAGCAAAGAAGTCCACTCACCATTCTCTCAGATGATGAGGGATATTTACTAGAAGAAGATCAGCCTCTTGATAAAAATGAAGATAAGGCTGAAGCATGCAGAGAATTCTCCACTTCATAAATTAAAACAGTCAAACCTAATAGGAAGAAGAAGAAAAAGTTTGAAGTGATAGCCCCATATTGCAGGCCTAAAACCAGGCCAACGAATTAGCTAAGATGGAATATGAAGAAACTACTCAATCCTAAATTGAATTCCAAGCAAGTGACTGTCTTGAAAGATATTTCCTCAAGTGAAGAACCAGAATTTGACACAATCAGCATTAAAAGCAAGGGAAAAACAGTTGCCAAAGCTTCCTCTTCTCATTCTGCAAAAGTAAAAGGATCATCACAGTTAGTAAAGGAGTTAAAGCAGCCTGAGTCTGAATTGTTTACTATATTTCTTGAAATAAGAAATGAACTTTAAAGCAACAGTAGAAAGAAAAAACTGAAATACCTCCTGTTGAAGATCAAGAATGGGAAGATGAAGATGAACTTATACTTAGGCAAGCAGGTATTATTAAAGACCCTAATATTCATGTTGTTCCCACAAATCTGTTAAATAAGGATGCAGACATCTTTAAGAGGTTTGACATACCTGAGATGCCCAATTATGAACAAGACATCATGACAGGAATGTCAGTTGATGCAGATAAAGAAAACTTGCAGAAAATTATTAAGCAGTACAAACAACAGATGAAATATATGCAAGAGATCAATGAGGGGCTGATGATGGCTAACATAAGCCTTAGAAAATATCTTCAAGATGTCAATGACCATTGTCAGGAGCTGATAGCAGCATCCAAAGAGGTTCTAAAGAGAAAAGTAACCACTGACTTGCACTGTACAGAGTTGGAGAAGACAGTCAAGGACTTGCAGCAGAGAAATGAGGAGCTCACCAAGAAGATAACTGACATGGAGTAGGAGCAAACGCGAGCTAAGAAGAAAGCTCAAGCATTCGATGGCATTTCTCTGCTAGCTGAGGCAGCTAAGGACCTATGAGTTAGCCATTGGTTTAGTTTTTTGTTATCTCTTTTTGAGGAACATGTTAGTTAGTTGTTTACTATTTTTAGAAAATAGCATATTTTGTAATATTGTAAATTTCACTTTATCCTATCGAATTAGTTGAGGTAGTTAGGGTTAGATCCCTAACTGATTTTGTAAAGAACAATATTTAAAAAGGTTAGAAAGGAATTGAGAGGGTTTGATTTTTGGGATAGCTTCATGTGGTCTGTAGACTTGTTCATGAGTTCAGACTTGTTCATGAGTTAAGTATCAAAACTCTTGTATGCATTTGATGATGAAATTATGAGATATATGAAACCTTTTACCCTTCAGTTTCTGTGTTGGCTTCATTTTTCAGCTTGTTTAGTTGCTTAATTGATATATTCATTACTGGTTTATGTTTATATGCTAGTGATGCTTGTCTTTTATGAATGAACTTCAATACTTTGTTCTATTGGATCTTGTTGAATATATTATGCATCTTTGTCTTCTTTTGTTTATGACTCAGTTATTACTTTTCTCATGAGTGTATTTCCTGTCCTTCCCCAAAGTTTCTAACCAAAAAAATACATCAGAAACCATAAACCTAGTTTGTTTTATTGAGTTTTATTTGAGATTGTGTTGGCTTGTTTCTTTGGCCTTGGAAACAATTTTTGGCACAAACAGAAGGAATGGAAATAGATTCTATTCTTTCTTAATAAACTTGGTGTGTGAAAGAACCTCACAGACCAATCTAGAAGGCTGGTTTTCTTCTTTGCATTCCTTGAATAGCATGGGAAGGGAAGGTATGGCTTGAGGGACTGGGTAGCAGAGAAGGGAATTCTTCCTTGTGTTGGGTGTGTAATTGTTTAGAAATCAGGCTAGATCTGGTGTGGGTGTTAATAGCTCTAGGGTTGAGCTCACTAGCTTAGTAGTCAGTCTTTCCACCTCCTTGACAGCTTGATAAACCCAATTGGAAGGATGGCTTGGGTGGTAGGCTACTAAACCCATCTGTTGGCTTGGTTGTTTCTCATGTGAATTTGGCTAAGTGTAAACCACTTCCTGTCTAGGTTTAATAAACCCAACTATGTTGGATTGAATGAATTTTAATTATATCCTTGGCTATGCATGAAATATGCTAGTGTTACTTATTCCTTAGGGAAGACCATGCCCAACTCGAGGGTGGCAGTGTTAGTTTTTCAACATTAAGCTAGCATTATGTTAGCATCTTTACTAAGAGAACAACAAGTACAACAATCAAACACAAGAGACAATGAACATAGTGTTTTTCATCAGGGAAACCATAAATGAAGAGAACCCCACAACTTCCTTAGAGATAGAATTAGCATAAGATGTAAGACCCCAAAACAATAAGATGCACTCCCCACAGCAGTAATCTTCTTCTTGTCTAGCCCCATTGTCTTCTCCTTCCTCAAGTATACGCTACACTTGAGTGTGTGAGTGATGTGTACTAAATAGAGACCCCAACTCTCTATTTATACTAATCCTGACATGACTAAAACCCTACTAGGGCCGACCTCTACTAGGAGAGTCTAATAACCCTAGTACCCTAGAACTACAAGGACTTTAATCCTTACACAATCGGAGGGTTACCCACTATGACTTGACATCACTTGCTTACATTATTGATTCTCTCGATCGAAACATCGACGCATGCTAACATGACTCAATTACATAATAGATACATCCCAGAATAAACATCGGGTTACAATACATAAGATAAATATATGAATACATTCTGAAGTTACAAATACATAAACACTCCCTCTTAACTAGGAAGGTATTCTTTCAACACAATTTTCAGCACCGATCTTCTTCTCTGTATCAAGTGGATCATCTCGTCATCTGTATCTCGAGTCTTCTTCGTCTTTAAGTCATCTTCGTATTCAAGTCATCTTCCTTCTTTGAATATGGATCATCTCTTCATCTAGATCATCATTGGATCTGGATCATCTCTCAATCTGGATCTCATGGGACATCATCACTGGATGTAGATCATCTCTCGATCTAGATCAATATCAGTGGATCTAGATGATCACTCGATCTGGATCATCATCACTAGACTGGATCTAGACCATCACTTGATCCAGATCATCACTGCATTAGATCTAGATCATCACTCAATATGGATCTCTCAGAGTCATCATAACTAGATCTGGATCATCTCTCAATCTGGATAACCATCACTGGATCTAGATCATCACTGGATCTAGATCCTCATCACTGGACTGGATCTAGATCATCACTTGATCTGGATCTCTCAGAGTCATCATAACTGGATCTAGATCATAGCTTGATCTGGATCTCATGTGGTCATCATCATGTGTACTATCTCATCATAGGAAGTTCTATAGAGCTAGCCTTCTTTCATGCTAGTTGTAGGCCTAGCCATCAGGTAGGTATTTTCCCAACACTTACATCTGACCTACTTGTCAGAAAGGCATGCCGAGCACTTACATATGACCTACTCATCAGAAAGGCACGCCCAGAACTCACATTTGACCTACTCGTCAGAAAGGCCCAGCACTCACATCTATCATGGAAGGAACTGAATCTTGTCACCATGATAGAATGGCCTGCACTTACATCTGACATGGAAGGAATTGAATCCTCTCACCAAGACAGAATGGCCCACACTTGCATCTGACATGGAAGGAACTAAATCCTCTCACCATGATAGAATGTCATGCACTCACATCTGACCTGTAAGGAACCCAATACTCCACCCTCATCAGAAAGGCCCTTAGTCCCAGATTGAGCTACCTGGTAACGGACCAGGTGCCTCCACTCTCTCGAGGAGTGGTATTTTCCCTTACATCTGTCCTACTTGACAGAATGGCCAGTACTCATATCTGACATGGAAGGAACTGAATCCTCTCACCTTGATAGAATGGATCAGCCCTTACATCTAACCTACTCATCATAATGGCTTTGGATCTTAGCACTCATATCTAACATGGAAGGAACTGAATCCTCTCACCATGATATAATTTCTCAACCCTTACATCTGACCTGCTCATCAGAATGGATTTGGATCTTTAGCACTCATATCTAACATGGAAGGAACTGAATCCTCTCACCTTGACAGAATGGATTAGCCCTTACATCTGACCTGCTCGTCAGAATGGCTTTGGGACTCATCACTTTCCCTTGGAGGAAACCTCGATCTAAATAACACCAATCTTCTCCTTAAAATACTTGAACTTCACTCTGGCCAATGGCTTCATCAAAACATCAGCTATTTGTTTCTCCATCGCAACATACTGGAGCTTCATTGCTCCTCTTTGCACCATATCCCTGATATAGTGATACTTGATCTTGATGTGCTTCGACTTGTCATGGAACACTGGATTCTCTAACAACTTCACGCAACTCTGGTTGTCACAATGTATACAAGTAGAATCCATATGGAGATCAAATAAATCAAACAGTATCTTCCTTAGCCATACTTCCTCACAACTAGCTAAACAAGTTGTGACATACTCTACTTCAGCTATACTTAGTACCACATAGGATTGCTTCCTGCTAAACCAAGAGATCACACCTGATCCCATACTGAAGCAACACCCTGAATTGCTCTTCCTATCGATGGCACTTCCTGCCCAATCTGAATCAACATAACGCTCAAGGTTAATCTTCTAATTTGCATCATACTTGATCCCATAATCAACTGTACCCCTCAGGTACCTCAGAATATGCTTTGCAGCAACCAAGTGAACATTTCTTAGATCTGTCAAGAACTGGCTCAAGGTGTTCACAGTAAAGAAAATGTCTGGTCTCGTGTTTGTTAGGTACATCAATGACCCAATCATCTGATGATACATCGTAGCATCAACCAAATCTGAAGAAGCATCACTCAATAGCTTCAGGTTCAATGCCATAGGTGTGGCCATAGTCTTGTAGTCCGTCATCCCAAACCTCTTCAGGATCTCTAATGCATACTTCCCTTGTCCAAGGAAGATTCCATCCGCACTCTACCACACCTCCATACCTAGAAAGTAACGCATCATACCCAAGTCCTTCATCTCGAACTCAACAACAAGCTTTCTCTTTGTATCAATAATCAACCCATCCATACCTGTCACGAATAGATCATCTACATATAGTAGAAGCATCACTGGGTTGCCATATTCAACCTTGTAGTAAAGGTTGGAATCTGTTTTAATTTTGGTAAAGCTGAAACTGGATAGAAATCTATCAATTCTACTGTACCATGTCCTGGGTGCCTATTTAAAAATGTACAATGCTTTCTTCAATCTGCATACATGAGACTCCCTGTCATGTGTCTCAAAACCGAGTGGTTGTTCTACATACACTTTCTCTTCCACTACACTATTCAAGAAAGCAGTCTTGACATCCATCTGGTGTATCTTCCATTTCATCACTGCAACCAGAGAAAGCATTAATCTAATGGAAGTGTATCTGGCTACAGGTACAAAGGTTTCTTCATAGTCTATTCCCTCTTTTTGAGAGAAACCTCGAGCTACAAATCTTTCCTTATATTTTTCAATGCTACCATCTGTAGCATGTTTGATCTTATAGATCCATTTGGAAGTTACCACTGACTTCCCATATGGTCTTGGGACAACATCCCAAACATCATTCTTCATGATCGATTGGTACTCTTCGATCATAGCATCCTTCCATTCTCTCCATTCTGCCACTTCTTCATAACTGGAAGGTTCTTTATCAATGAAATCACATAGTAAATCTACATACCCAAAATAGGATCTGGTCCTCTTTCTTTCTCTATGATTCACTTTTGGAGCCCCATAGCTTTCTACACCTTGGATAAGTTCTCGTACATAAGCAGGTTTCCTCTTATGAGGATTCTTCTCTAGAGGTGGATCTATGGGTCTTTGTGGTTCTTCAAATTCTCGATCTTCTTGTCAAGTTTCTTCATTTATGGATGTATCATGAATTCTGAGTGCTTCTGCTTCTTCAGGTCTCTTTTTGGATTTGTTGTAAGCTGTGCCTTCATTAAATGTCACATGCCTGCTGATGTCAATCTTCTTGTATCCTGGGAAATATATTCTGTAAGCCTTTCAGCTTTCAGAGTATCCCACAAATATACCCTTCTTTCCTGAAGGATCTAATTTAGTCCTCTTTTCTTTTGGAATGTGGATGTAAACAGGACAGCGAAATATTCTGAGATGGATAACTTCTGGTTTCTTGCCAGAGAAGACTTCTTCAGGAGTCTTCTTCTCGAGTACTCTATGTGGAGTATGGTTTTGTACATACACCGCTGTTCTAGAAGGTTCCATCTAAAGATGCATAGGAAGGTCTTGATCATGAAGTATTGCTTTTGCAGCTTCCATGATAGTTCTATTCTTCTATTTTGCAATCCTATTTTTTTGTGGATTGTAAGGAGTGGACAACTCCCTCTTAATCCCTGATTCTTTGCATAGCTCTTTGAATTCATTTGAAGTGAATTCTCCACCATTAACTGATCAAAGGGTCTTGATATTGTTTTTAGTATGGTTCTCGATCAAGGCTTTGAATTCCTTGAACTTACTGAATACTTCATCTTTGTTCTTCATGAAGTAAACCCATGTCTTCCTAGAAAAGACATCAATAAAAGAAACATAATATGCATACCCACTTAGAGAGTTTGATGACATAGGACCGCATACATCAAGTTGAATGATTTCCAAAATTCCTTTTTCTTTTCTCTCACTGCTTGGAAATGTCTTCTTTGTATTCTTTTCTTTCGCACATCCTTTGCAGACCCCATCATGTTTTGCTTGGATTTCTGGAAGACCTTCAATAGCTTTTCTTGCAATACTTATTGCTCTGTGATGCACATGTGCAATCCTTCTATGCCAAAGTTCACTTGGCTCTACTATTTCATGGACCAAGGCTTGTTCTGGATGGCCCTTTAATTTGTACAATCCTCCTTATTATTAAATACCCTAATATTCATGCTGTTCCCATAGATCTGTTAAATAAGGATGAAGACATCTTTAAGAGGTTTGATATACCTGAGATTCCCAATTATGAACAAGACATCATGACAGGAATGTCAGTTGATGCAGATAAAGAAAAATTGCAGAAAATTATTAAGCAGTACAAACAGCAGATGAAATATATGCAAGAGATCAATGAGGGGCTGATGATGGCTAACATAAGCCTTAGAAAATATCTTCAATATGTCAATGACCATTGTCAGGAGCTGATAGCAACATCCAAAGAGGTTCTAAAGAGAAAAGTAACCACTGACTTGCACTGTACAGAGTTGGAGAAGACAGTCAAGGACTTGCAGCAGAGAAATGAGGAGCTCACCAAGAAGATAACTGACATGGAGCAGGAGCAAACGCGAGCTAAGAAGAAAGCTCAAGAATTCGATGGCATTTCTCTGCTAGCTGAGGCAGCTAAGGACCTATGAGTTAGCTATTGATTTAGTTTTTTGTTATCTCTTTTTGAGGAACATGTTAGTTAGTTGTTTACTATTTTTAGAAAATAGCATATTTTGTAATATTGTAAATTTCACTTTATCCTATCGAATTAGTTGAGGTAGTTAGGGTTAGATCCCTAACTTATTTTTTAAAGAACAGTATTTAGAAAGGTTAGAAAGGAATTGAGAGGGTTTGATTTTTGGGATAGCTTCATGTGGTCTGTAGACTTGTTCATGAGTTCAGACTTGTTCATGAGTTAAGTATCAAAACTCTTGTATGCATTTGATGATGAAATTATGAGATATATGAAACCTTTTACCCTTCAGTTTCTGTGTTGGCTTCATTTTTCAGCTTGTTTAGTTGCTTAATTGATATATTCATTACTGGTTTATGTTTATATGCTAGTGATGCTTGTCTTTTATGAATGAACTTCAATACTTTGTTCTGTTGGATCTTGTTGAATATATTATGCATCTTTTTTTTCTTTTGTTTATGAATCAGTTATTACTTTTCTCATGAGTGTATTACCTGTCCTTCCCCAAAGTTTATAAGCAAAAAAATACATCAGAAACCCTAAACCTAGTTTGTTTTATTGAATTTTATTTGAGATTGTGTTGGCTTGTTTCTTTGGCCTTGGAAACAATTTCTGGCACAAACAGAAGGAATGGAAATAGATTCTATTCTTTCTTAATAAACTTGGTGTGTGAAAGAACCTCACAGACCAATCTAGAAGGCTGGTTTTCTTCTTTGCATTCCTTGAATAGCATGGGAAGGGAAGGTATGGCTTGAGGGACTGGGTAGCAGAGAAGGGAATTCTTTCTTGTGTTGGGTGTGTAATTGTTTAGAAATCAGGCTAGATCTGGTGTGGGTGTTAATAGCTCTAGGGTTGAGCTCACTAGCTTAGCAGTCAGTCTTTCCACCTCCTTGACATCTTGATAAACCCAACTGGAAGGATGGCTTGGGTGGTAGGCTACTAAACCCATCTGTTGGCTTGGTTGTGTCTCATGTGAATTTGGCTAAGTGTAAACCACTTCCTGTCTAAGTCTGATAAACCCAACTATGTTGGATTGAATGAATTTTACTTATATCCTTGGCTATGTGTGAAATATGCTAGTGTTACTTATTCCTTAGGGAAGACCATGCACAACTCGAGGGTGGCAGTGTTAGTTTTTCAACATTAAGCTAGCATTATGTTAGGATCTTTACTAAGAGAACAACAAGTACATCAATCAAACACAAGAGACAATGAACATAGTGTTTTTCATCACGGAAACCATAAATGAAGAAAACGCCACAACTTCCTTAGAGATAGAATTAGCATAAGATGTAAAACCCCAAAACAATAAGATGCACTCCCCACAGCAGTAATCTTCTTCTTGTCTAGCCCCATTGTCTTCTCCTTCCTCAAGTATACACTACACTTGAGTGTGTGAGTGATGTGTACTAAATAGAGACCCCAGCTCTCTATTTATACTAATCCTGACATGACTAAAACCCTACTAGGGCCGACCTTTACTAGGAGAGTCTAATAACCCTAGTGCCCTGGAACTACAGGGACTTTAATCCTTACACAATCGGAGGGTTACCCACTATGACTTGACATCACTTGCTTACATGATTGATTCTCTCGATCCAAACATCGAGGCATGCTAACATGACTCAATTACATAATAGATACATCCCAGAATAAACATCGGGTTACAATACATAAGATAAATAGATGAATACATTCTGAAGTTACAAATACATAAACACTCCCTCTTAACTAGGAAGGTATTCTTTCAACACAATTTTCAGCACCGGTCTTCTTCTCTGTATCAACTGGATCATCTCGTCATCTGTATCTTGATTCTTCTTCGTCTTTAAGTCATCTTCGTATTCAAGTCATCTTCCTTCTTTGAATCTGGATCATCTCTTGATCTAGATCATCATTGGATCTGGATCATCTCTCAATCTGGATCTCATGGGACATCATCACTGGATCTAGATCATCTCTCGATCTAGATCAACATCAGTGGATCTAGATGATCACTCGATCTGGATCATCATCACTATACTGGATCTAGACCATCACTTGATCCAGATCATCACTGCATTAGATCTATATCATCACTCAATATGGATCTCTCAGAGTCATCATAACTAGATCTGGATCATTTCTCAATCTGGATCAACATCACTGGATCTAGATCATCACTGGATCTAGATCCTCATCACTGGACTGGATCTAGATCATCACTCGATCTGGATCTCTCAGAGTCATCATAACTGGATCTAGATCATAGCTTGATCTGGATCTCATGTGATCATCATCATGTGTACTATCTCATCATAGGAATTTCTATAGAGCTAGCCTTCTTTCATGTTGGTTGTAGGCCTAGCCATCAGGTAGGTCTTTTCCCAACACTTACATCTGACCTACTTGTCAGAAAGGCATGCCCAACACTTACATCTGACCTACTCATCAGAAAGGTACGCCCATAACTCACATTTGACCTACTCGTCAGAAAGGCCCAGCACTCACATCTATCATGGAAGGAACTGAAACTTGTCACCATGATAGAATGGCCTGCACTTACATCTGACATGGAAGGAATTGAATCCTCTCACCAAGACAGAATGGCCCACACTTACATCTGACATGGAAGGAACTAAATCCTCTCACCATGATAGAATGTCATGCACTCACATCTGACCTGTAAGGAACCAAATACTCCACCCTCATCAGAAAGGCCCTTAGTCCCATATTGAGCTACCTCGTAACGGACTAGGTGCCTCCACTCTCTCGAGGAGTGGTAGTTTCCCTTACATCTGTCCTACTTGACAGAATGGCCAGCACTCATATATGACATGGAAGGAACTGAATCCTCTCACCTTGATAGAATGGATCAGCCCTTACATCTAACCTACTCATCAGAATGGCTTTGGATCTTAGCACTCATATCTAACATGGAAGGAACTGAATCCTCTCACCATGATATAATTGCTCAACCCTTACATCTGACCTGCTCATCAGAATGGATTTGGATCTTTAGCACTCATATCTAACATGGAAGGAACTGAATCCTCTCACCTTGACATAATGGCTTAGCCCTTACATCTGACCTGCTCGTCAGAATGGCTTTGGGACTCATCACTTTCCCTTGGAGGAAACCTCGATCTAAAGAACACCAAGCTTCTCCCTAAAATACTTGAACTTCACTCTGGCCAATGGCTTCATCAACACATCATCTATTTGTTTCTCCATCGCAACATACTGGAGCTTCATTGCTCCTCTTTGCACCATATCCCTGATATAGTGATACTTGATCTTGATGTGCTTCGACTTGTCATGGAACAATGGATTCTCTAACAACTTCACGCAACTCTGGTTGTCACAATGTATACAAGTAGAATCCATATGGAGATCAAATAAATCAAACAGTATCTTCCTTAGCCATACTTCCTCACAACTAGCTAAACAAGTTGTGACATACTCTGCTTCAGCTATACTTAGTACCACATAGGATTGCTTCCTGCTAAACCAAGAGATCACACCTGATCCCATACTGAAGCAACACCCTGAATTTATCTTCCTATCGATGGCACTTCCTGCCCAATCTGAATCAACATAACCCTCAAGGTTAATCTTCTAATTTGCATCATACTTGATCCCATAATCAACTGTACCCATCAGGTACCTCAGAATATGCTTTGAAGCAACCAAGTGAACATTTCTTAGATCTGTCAAGAACTGGCTCAAGGTGTTCACAGCAAAGAAAATGTCTGGTCTCGTGTTTTTTAGGTACATCAATGACCCAATCATCTGATGATACATTGTAGCATCAACCAACTCTGAAGAAGCATCACTCAATAGCTTCAGGTTCAATGCCATAGGTGTGGCCATAGTCTTGTAGTCCGTCATCCCAAACCTCTTCAGGATCTCTAATGCATACTTCCCTTATCCAAGGAAGATTCCATCCGCACTCTACCACACCTCCATACCTAGGAAGTAATGCATCATACCCAAGTCCTTCATCTTGAACTCAACAACAAGCTTTCTCTTCGTATCAATAATCAACCCATCCATACCTGTCACGAATAGATCATCTACATATAGTAGAAGCATCACTGGGTTGCCATATTCAACCTTGTAGTAAAGGTTGGAATCTGTTTTAATTTTGGTAAAGCCGAAACTGGATAGAAATCTATCAATTCTACTGTACCATGTCCTGGGTTCCTATTTCAAAATGTACAACGCTTTCTTCAATCTGCATACATGAGACTCCCTGTCATGTGTCTCAAAACCGAGTGGTTGTTCTACATACACTTTCTGTTCCACT
>LPNX010965477.1:3673-14943 GCA_001517045.1 Pseudotsuga menziesii | reverse complement strand
CATATATTCACATTCTTCAAATGGTTCCTCAATGTCATCTTATGATTGATGTTTTTTCCTTCTAATAACTTTGTCAAAGCATCGAACACTTCCTTTAGTGTCTTCAAATATGACACATGTGGGATAATATGATCCCTAATAGAATCTATATTGATTCTCAAGAAATTTATTCTTATAATTATCCTTGGCCTCATTTCAATCTAGCTCTGGAAATTCCTTACTGATATATTGATCCAAGTCATTTTCTCCAAGGATCAAGGATATCATATACTTCCATGTCTGAACGTTTTCATCTCCCCCAAGATTATCATCAAGCTGGGTGAGATTATTCATTTTGAAATGAGAACCTCAAATTGAAATATCAGATATTTAGATCTTACCAATTTGAGTTGTTCGACCTGGTTCCAAAGTTGTATGACCTAGACTTTGTGAGAGAAACCCTAGTTTTCCAAAAATAGAATTTCACACTTCTAATTGGACCAAAAGATGTGCCTCTTTGAGAAGAGTTGTCGAATGTACTTAATTTTTGAAGACTAATGGGAATCCTCTGAAACTTGATTCCCCATTTTATTCTCGTAGTGTCCCGTATTCAAAATTTGAAATTCCACATAATGGGAAACTTCTTCCATATAAATATGCACCATCATATGGCTATATTGATGGTTTTACTTTTTTCAACTAATCGGTGGAGGAAAATTCCTAGAACATGAAGCCCTAGTTTCTTCAATTTTTTCTACATAATTTCCTAATATTGATTATGATATATATCTAAAAGTTATGGTCCTCAAGTTCTGAAACTTCATGTTGAGGTATCCTAGTCTGTCTTCTTTCTAACCCCACATTTTTTGGTATCCTAGGTCTCATGTTTGAGACTATATTCTAGAAGAGTCTTAAACTTTGATTTGTGGGAATCATATCTCCTAAAGTATAGGGAATATATGGTTAAAAAATGCACATAAGGTACAAAAAATATTTTATCTTTGTCATGTCAAAGTTTCATCTCTTGGTCCTTCTCCAATATCGAGTGATAGAGAAATTCCTAAGATGACTGGATTTTGTCTTCTATGGTTTTCAAGCATTAAACCATAATTTTCAATAGCTACCATTGTAAGAGTATTTCGGATCCACAATTTCATATTTCAAAGTGTCTCTGATACAATGCTATTTTTTCTATGTTAATTCACTTAGGATCTTTATTTGAAAGAATAAAAAGAAAAGAAAGATAGCAAAGATACATAAGATACACAAGACACACAAATTTTCATCGGGAAACCATGAAGGAGAAAATCCTGCAAACTTCCTCATAATAGTTTTATCACAAACACAATAACACAAGATGGAATAACCCAAGAACAATATGTCTTCTACAACTGTCTCTCTTCCTCTTCATTGTCCTCTCTCTCCTAATGTAGACATGACATAGTGAATGAGTATGTGAGAAATGAGCAGGGTGCCTCCCTATTTATATTCTTATGTTGGGTAATTAACTCAACTAACTAGGTATGTCTAGGTAACCTCTTAGGGCCAATATATGTAGGAATACTCACAAATACATTTTCCTTTATTTTGTGGAAATTGAACCCAGGTGTTAGAACAATTGCACTCACAAAAATTGCTAATCAAACATGCAAATTACACACAAAGGAGACTGGATATGGAGCAGAACACTAATTTGTATTGAATAAGTGTACAATAGCCAACCTTGTGAAGTCATAGGCTTCTACAATAAATAATTACATGAGAGATTTGAATGCATTGGGATGCCACTCGAATTAGTCAAAAGCAGGCTTACTCAATCTAGTCGAATGCCCCATAGGTGCATAAAGTAGTTTCCAAATCTGCCTAGGAGCTCACAAATTGGAAAAATCAATTAGGAAAGCTAATAGGTGATGGAAAGAAAACTCATACATTCTTTTATTAGGAGAAAAGAGTGGAGGATGATGAGGGAAAAAAACAAGTTAACTTTACCTAGTGATAATTTCCCAATTGCCTTAAAACTCAGTAAAAGTAGCAATAAAGTAGAAAAAGTAGATATGTGCTAGGGAGGTTCAGGAATAAAGTAGAATTGATTCGAAGAGGTTTCCCAAGTGCTGCATGACTCAGTTTTAGCAATTTTTACCATCTTCGACATGTGGAGGACAAATTGCATAGAGTGGAATATGGAAACTAGGAAAATAAGACAAAAATGGATTAATTAATGTCTAAGGTAGCTAACTATGGGTTGATTATTATAACACCCGCCCTTAATCCTGAATTAGGAGTATAATATCAGAAAACTATAGGGCCTAGCAATAAGGCGTAGTCACCCTTTACATACTGCATGTCCATTTAAACAAGGAAAGAGGCAAAATCCTAGTGGGAAAAATCCTCCCTTAAACATGACCTGTAAAACAAAATTTGAAAATCTTGTCATCAATCATGCTTCACAGCATGATCAGAAATCCCCAATAGTGATTTGAGATTGCTAAATGTCTTCTCACAAAAAAAATTGGTGAATATGTCTGCTACTTGTTCTGAAGATGAACAGAAGAGTAGGTGAATGGTGCCATCACGCACAAGCTGTCTGATGTAGTGCATATGGATCTCAACTTGTTTGGTATTCTATCTCTAAACTAGATCATTGTAGATTAAAATGGTACTCTGATTATCACAATAGATAGTAGTTGAGTATTTTGATTCGAAGCCACACTCACCAAGTAACCCCTACAACCATAAACATTGACTTGTTGCATTTACAACTCCTCTGTACTCTGCTTCTGTAGATGAGAGTGCAATGGCACTCTGTTTCTTGCTTGACCAACTGATTGTTCCTTCATCAAGCATGAACACATATCCTGATGTTGAATTTCGATCTGTGTTTTCATCTACCCAATCACTGTCAGTAAACCCAATCAAATCAAGATCAGATTTAGCTTTATAGAAGATCCCATGAGTCCTTGTTCCCTGAACAAAGTTAAGGATCCTTTTTTATGCTCTCCAATGAATCTCATGAGGCTGATCCATGTATCTTGAAGCCACACTTACTGCATAATAAATATCAGATCAAGTATGTGTAAGGTACAACAAACACCCATTCAGTTGCCTATATAGTGTATTGTTTACCATAGGAGAAGAACCTGCTTCTTCAAGCTTAACTCCTAAAAGGAAGGGAGTTGTGCTTGGCTTGCAATATTTCATGTTGAACTTGTTCAGTGAATCCAAAGAATACTTGGACTGATGTACTTTTATTCCATGTTTTGTTTGAGCAATCTTGAGACCCAGTAATTGGCTCAATAACCCCAAATCAGTCATAGAAAATGCATGGTTCATTGCATCCTTCAAGGAGCCAATTTTATTCTTTGAGCTTCCTATAATCAGAAGGTCATCCACATACTAGAAAATAATCATCAAATAAAAATGAATAAGCTTCAAATAAACATTAGGATCAGACTTGCATCGAACAAAACTCAATGACAGCAAAAAAACTATCAATCTTGGCATACCAAGCCCTAGAGGCTTGCTTAAGCCCATAGAATGATTTCTTTAGCGTGCACACAAGAAATGGATTAGTAACAAATCCTTGAGGCTGCCACATGTAAATATATTCAGTAAAATCTCCATTCAGGAAAGAACACTTCATATCCATGTGATGTACCTCCCACTTCTTTGCAGCTACAATGGCTAAGGCTAGCTTGATGGAGTCCATCTTTCCCACTGGTGCAATGGTCTCATTGTAGTCTATGCCATGTACCTATGAGTATCCCTTGTATACCATTATTTCCTTATATTTCAAAGGTGAAACATCAGCAGCAAACTTAGTTTTGAAAACCCACTTACATTGAACTAGCTTCCTCTCTGGGGAAAGATCAACCAGCTCCCAAGTGTTGTTCTTATGAAGTGAGCTGAATTCTTCTTTCATGGCTGTTTTCCATCTTTGATCATGTGCTGCATATTCATATGTCCGTGGGTATGATTCTACCATGAGATAGCATTTCTCTGCAAACAAAGGGTCTTTCATACACAGGGCACTCTCAAACTGAGATCTAGTCCTCCTAGAATCGCTAGGATTTATAGCTAGTTCCCCATCTGCATGAATGGTCTTTGCTGCACATTTTGGTCTTGTAGGAATTTTAGGATATGCAATTAAATAATAATTATCAGACATATCAGAATCTACAAACTCATTTATCTCTTCACTTACATTCAGTGGTTCTGGTGGTGAAGAATACTCTCCAACTTCAACTGCTGATAAAGGCTCTTCTTGGAACTCAAAACTCATTTCAATGAAGGATTTGTTTATGCTAAAATTATCAGCTTCTACCCTTTTGAATCTATAGAGTACCCAAAAAATAGAAACTCTTGGCTTTGGGGCTGCAAAGGCTTCCTCTTTTCGGTTGGAATTCTAGCCCAAGCCCTTGAGCCAAAAATCCTGAAATGGGTCACATCTGGCTTGTTCCCACTCCATGCTTCGTAAGAACTCATACCATTAATTTGTTTATGATGCACCCTATTCTATATATAGGCTTCAAATTTTATAGCTTTGGCCCAAAACTTTGGTGGCAAAGTCTTAGCCTCCATCATGAAGGTTGCCATCTCTTTCAGTGATTTGTTCTTCCTCTCAGCAACACCATTTTGTTGTGGTGTGTAAGGGATAGAATGCTACATCTGAATACCTGCATCTGCACAATATTGAATGAACTCACACTTGACATACTCACCACCATTTTCAAATTTGAGGACCTTGAGTTTCCTCCCATACTAGTTTTCAACCAAAGCCTTAAAGACTTTGAAGAGGCCAAAAACTTCAGACTTGTGTTTCAGGAAGTAAACCCAGCAGTACCTGGAAAATTCATCTATGGATGTCAATTCATACTTGGCATAACTCGTTGAAATATGATTAAATGGGTTAGAAACATCACTGTGGATCCACTCAAGAGGTGTAGAGGTTCTCTCATGACTAACTTTCTCAAATTTATGCTCTAGGTATTTTCCTAAGATGCATCCTTGACAGACTCCTTTGGAAAACTTAATCTTTGGTAACCCTATGACCATTTATTTTTCACTAAGATCAAAAGTATACTTATAGCTAATATGGCCAAATATTTCATGCCAAAGCTTGCTTGCCTCATTAGCATGAATCAAAAGAGCAGAGGGGTTTGAGTAGGGTAGGAAATGTGAGAACATGTATACCTTCGAAGTGTGATTTGTAACTCCTTTTGCAATGACTTTACCACTTGAGATCTCTATGATATCAACTTCATCAGGGGATAATATGACCTTCTTTGGAGACCCTATGTGGGTCATCTGATACACTGACAAAAGGTTAGAGGCAAGACCTGGAACATACAATACATTGCTGAACTTACCATGGTCAAGATCAATCCTCCCTTTTCCCAAACTTTCAGTGAGAGAGTCATCCTCCCAATACTATTGGTGGACCTTTTGACATGTCAAGCGAGGTGAATGCCTCCTTGGTCGAAACCATATGTCTTGAAGCTCTAGAATCAATGATGGAACTAGGTGAGCTTGATGTGCAAGCAACCAATGCATGAAATATCTCTCTGTCTTCTAAATTTGATCCTCCTTCCCTCTTCTTTGAGATATCAGGAAGGGAGCTGCCATTCTTCTCCAGGATTTGGGTAAGCATGTCAATTTTATTCTTCATGTAGGATCTTTTAGGATGATTTCCCTTACTGCAGTATGCACACTTGCTCATTTCTCCTTTGTTTTTCTTCTTCTGGGGGTTCTTCTTGGAACCTTGGGGCTCCTCTGGAGACTTGTTCTTGTCTCTCTTTTGCTCAGGTGGCTTCTTATATTTCTTCTTGCATTTTGAATCCACCCTTGAATCTCCAGCAACCAGAGCTTGGTATTTGGAAGGTGTGATGGTGCCCATCATCACCAGTTTATCTTGTTCTTGTGTGAGGGATTCCATGAACTCTACAAGTTTAGGCATCTTCTAGGCTCGAGCTGTCTACTTGGTGGCATGGAAGGTCGAAACAAACACTTAATAGTTAGGTCGAAGCTTCGATAGTATGGAAAAAACTAGTTTCTCCTCCTCCTTTTTGATTCCACACTGTTTTAGCTACAAAACAAGGGATTTAAACATGGAAAAATAGAGTTGCAGGGATTCGAAGCTACTGGGACTCAAAGAGATCAATTCATTCTCGATTTGATGTCCTCTCATCTCATCTATTTTACCAAAAAGCTCAACAATATTCTCCCATAATTTATTTGGTGATGTCAATCCATCAAGATGGAAAAGGAGGTCTCTGGATATGCTCAGACACAGGAGACCATAGGCCTCATCCCTATTGTTGTGCCATTTAATTTTCTCTGTAGCTGCATTGGGATATGATTCTGTTTCCATAGTCACCCTGTAGAGGCCTTTTCCTCTCAACAATATCTCCATCTCTGCTTTCCATTCAAAGAAATTAAATGGAGTCAAGATGATCTTCTGAGATTGATCCATAGGTCAGAAATTGTCCCTTCAGTTAGCAGAATGCTGCTAGTCAATGATGTCGAACCTACAATAGCAATATGGAATGAGAGAAATGGATCTACAAAGGCTCTGATACCATGTGAAAATTGAACCCAGGTGTTATAAAAATTGCACTCACAAAAATTGCTAATCAAACATGCAAATTACACATAAAGGAGAATGAATATGGAGAAAAACACTAATCTGTATTGAATAAGTGTATAATATCCAGCCTTGTGAAGTCATAGGCTTCCAAAATCAATAATTACATGATATATTCAAATGAATTGGGATGCCATTCGAATTAGTCAAAAGCAGGCTTACTAAATCTAGTCAAATCCCCCATAGGTGCATAAAGCAGTTTCCAAATATGCATAAGATCTCAGGAATTGGAAAAATAAATTAGCCAAGATAATAGGTGATGCAAGGAAAACTCATAAATGATTTTATTATGATAAAAGAGTGGAGGATGATGAGGGAAAAAAACAAGTTAACTTCACCTAGTCATACTTTCCCAATTGCCTTAAAACTTAGTAAAAGCAGCAATAAAGCAGCAAAAGCAGATATGCACTAGGGAGGTTCAGGAATAAAGCAGAGTTGATTCCAAGAGGTTTCCCAAGTGCTACATGACTCAGTTTTAGCAAGTTTGACCATCTTGGACATGTGGAGGACAACTTGCATAGAGTGAAATATGGAAACTAGACAAATAAGACAAAAATGGATTAATTAATGTCTAAGGTAGCTAACTATGGGTTGATTATTCTAACATATTTAACCTCGGGAATATTTCCCTAACTTACAACAAAGGGTTTACCTTAGTGACCATAAACAATGATGACATCCCAAAAGGAGGTAAGCACATCTCTGATCGGGGTACACCTATATACAATAGTAATATACATTTGAGTATCTTTTGGAGTTACTATTACAACAAGATTAGTGAGATATTTGATGTATTGGATAGTGATGTGTAATATAACTATCATGATTTATGTCTTGGAATTTATGTGATCTAATTCATGTCCTATACAATATTGCATTTAGTTCTGAACTTTATTTATGCAAAAATTCGAAATTCATATGAATATTCTTCCTATGCTCTATATATTGATAAATTTTGCAATAGTTTCATGATTAATATAATAGATATACTTCTACTACATTAATTTTCAATATAAAATTTGTTGTTTTCAACTTATGCAAGTTAGAAATCATTCCAATCCTTGAGCCTGCAAGTTTTTACCCTTATATGTCGTTTGAGTATGTCTAAAACTAGACTAGTTGAGAAATTGTAGTTTGGCATTTTCCTACCTACCTTCTAAATTATCTCAAACTAAGTCAAATATAATAGTTTAATTTTATTTTATTATGATGGGGTGTATATGTTAATTTTTTTGACCATTGATGTACATGAAAATGAGAGGAATTGCGAAGTGGAATTATGTACTGGAATATTAAGAACAATGTACACCGAGCACGATAGATTTGAGACAAATCTGATAAGAATTGATCATTTAGTTACAGCATTAATCTTCATTCATTCCACCAGTAATACAATGGTGTTACAATAAGAAGAATTTGAATCATGTGGATAAGATTCGAATATACCAACTAAACCTGTATGAATGTCTAATTCAGTGTGTCTAAATCACTATCAAAGTTCACTAGTCTAACTCTAGATGTCTAAATTAGTCTACAACCAGTCAAACCAGTTAAAGTGATGAGGTAGGTGGAAAAGGCACCACTCTCCATGCAATCATGGAAAACAGGTGCTAGAATAATTAAGAGTGATCTAACTGATTAGAGGTTGACTCACCATAACTATCTACCTACCAGAACCAAATTATGTAGGTTATTGGTGGCACTCATAGTGGCTCCTAGAATGTATGGATTAGCACCGGTGGAACCAAATGGCACCAGTGGCACCAATGGAACCAATGGCACTAGGGGAACCAATATCATGTTGTTACCAAACTCTAGCAAATGCATCCTCAGTTAGGAAATATGATTAATTAGACTATATATGAACAAGGGAGGATTATATAATCCTTATACCCCCCCTTAATCCTAGCTTGGAAAACTTGGGCCTTAGAAACTAGGCCAAAAGTCATCCATACAATATAAAATAATTAAACGTTTCTTAATAAACTAAGAAAACTGGGGAAAACCTTATGGGAGGAAAAAAACTCAAAATAAGAAGTGAATCAGGAAATTAAGATATACCTGCGAGGAAAATTTCCTCTTTGGCTAAAATCTTGTAAAATTTTGTTGCAATTACAGCTCTGTGGAGCAGCCACAAAGAATCATCTTTCTTCTATGCATCAAAATCCTGGGACTATGCATGTGAAACTTTCAATATTATTCCAATATGTTGAAAGTTTCTTTTGTCTCTTCTTTATGGAGGAGGAATGGAATGATCCATTTTGTTCATCAGTGGTCCAAATTGTGGATCATTTTCTATCATCAATTACCATCTTCCTGGAACTTTGTTTGACCACTCTATGGGTAGTGAAGCTGTGTGAGAGAGTGAAACATAATCATTCTGATACTGACACCACATTTTTCTTCTATCATCTAGATCCCCAACATCATTCCTAGCTGCTTCAATGAGATTTTCAGGCCATTTAGGATTCTAATTCAAAATAGGAGTTGGCTCTAGATCTAGATCATCTTGGGGCACAATCTCAATATCAAGCTCGTGTTGATCTTCTTCCCCATCTTCTAACACTACAATATTAGACAACATATAATTATCTACAAATGGAGATGAAACAGAGTTTATCCTAGAGCTGAGTATGGAAGAAAGTGTGAGAATTCATATTCCTTGGATGCATGGTTTGCAACATCCTTCACTATAATATTCCCAATTGAGATATATGATATCTCCATTGAATCAGGACCAAATACAACTTGCTTTGATGAGCTAGTATATGTCATCTGATAAATATATAACAAATTTGCTACAAGAGAGGGCACATAGAGTACATTATTGAACTCACCATGCTGGATTTGAATAGAACCTCTACCTATTGCTAGGATCTGCAAGTTATTCCCCATATGAATGTTATATCCTCCTAAGAGATTGAGAGTGGTGAAGGATTACCTAGAGGAAACGATGTGGTTGGATGCTCTAGAACCTTTCATATAAGCCTTCAATTGAGTGAGTATTTCCTTTAAAGCATTGCACCTATCATGGTCTTCTGTTCGTTGTCCAGCATCAGACTTCTTTACTTTTTGTGGAAGAACAATATTGTTTTGTTCAAGGAGTGTTTACAACTAGTCGATTGTTTTTTTCATGCATTGGCTCTTTGGATGAAATCCTCTCATACAGTAGGGGCATCTAATTGTCTCGAATTTCTTCTTTTTCTCAGAACCTAAGGATCCATTCGAAGATATATGATTCTGTTTTGGATTTGAATCATTGTTTTTGGTCTTCTTCCCTTTGTGCTTCCCTCTTTCTTCCACGTTCTTTGAGTCTTTCACTAAGAGTTCTAGGTTCTTGGAAGTTCAAAGGACTCCCTTTTGAACCAATTTATCTTTCTCTTGTATTAAGGACTCAGAAAAAGAATCTAGATAAGGAATCTTCCAACTAAGGATGGAAGCTCTTTTGGAATGGAATGTAGAGACAAAGACCAAGTACTTAGAGGCCATATTTCTCAGTACTGACAGCACAAGCCTCTCATCCTTCTTCCCTAATCCACATTGTTTGCATTTCAGTACCTGTGACTTGTATTTTGTAGAGAATTGTTGAATAGATTCGAAACTACTAGGATATAGAGCTATGAGCTCATTCTCTGAAATATGCCCTCGAAGCTCATCTTGTTTTCCAAACAAAGGTGTTGATATTATTGAAATAACTGAGGGGGGGGGGTGAATCAGTTATTTCTAAATCTTAAACTATTTTCCACATTTAAAAAATTATTAGTGATTACGGATTTACAGTTATGATAATACATCCAGTATAATAAAAGGAATGATAATCATAATTCACACACACATGATAGAGACAGATAAATATTTATCTTTATTTGAGCACCTACTCAAATGAGGCTACAACCTTTGTTTACAAATTCATTCTTGTGGAGAGCACCAACCCTTATGTTTTTCTAGAACCCACTAAAATAACATTCTTCAGCTACAACTGGGTGGAAGCACCAACTTCCAATTTTATAGGATCCAACTTGTACAAAGAAGACAACATGTTTTTTCCTAACACCACCATACCACCCTTTTTCCTTAGATTCAAACTTTTTCATTACATTATGGATAAAAGAATATATAACGATGCATACCAACTTTGTTCTAATCTACTTCTGGATTTTCTAATGCACCTTGGTTCACCTCATTGTCTATGTTTTGGATATTGTTAAAAGGACTCATAGTCCTCTTTCATTCTATATTCCCCACTTCTATGATGGTCCATGTACCACCTCCCTACCTGTAGAGAGCTCACACACATCTCTTCACCCGCATCCTCTTATACTTATCAATATTTGAACCCTCACTACAACAAAATACCCTTTTGGGGGCTGTTTTCGCTTGCGTATATTTTGCTAAACCCCTTCCAAAAAAAAATTTAGGTATTTGAGGGAGGTTCTTAAAAACTCACCTCAAAAGTACGAAAAATTGGACTTTAGGGGCGGTTTTTAAACACCCCACCCAAAAAAAACTCCAATTCTCAGGACTTTTGGGGGTGGTTTTTAAAGCACCCCCCCCCAAATTCCAATTCTCAGGACTTTTGGGGAATTTTATTAAAAAACCTCCCCAAAAGTCCAACTCTCAATACTTTTCTGGGCAGTTTTTAAACCTGGCC